>BQNB010072111.1:20976-32542 GCA_026074375.1 Tanacetum coccineum
TGTCAAAGAATCATCTAATACCTGAAGTACATAATTTATCCTTTTTAACGAAGTCAAAACAGTAGCACCAGAATTAATTAAGACCCGAAAATGCACTTTTCTTCCTCCAAGATAGTGTTGATGTGAATTGCTACACCCAAGTCAACTAAGTCCCGAGTGTGAGCAATTTATCCCTTTAAGGGGTCATCCTTCACATGTGTACATCTTACATCAACTAATACTGCTTCTATACTGTATCATGACATTTGGTCTTGGTGAATATCTGTTTGGGGGAACATGCAAGAGATCAACAACAAATCTTCTCACACTTACAAAATACTTCACACACAATACTAAGTGAAGTATTATATACTACTTCCCCCTGGAAGCTGACCTGATTACATCAAAGTATCAAAGTACACGTATTCTTCCATGATAGTTTCAAACTCTCAGAATCATCATTGACTTGTACGACCATTTACACGAGAAGTTCTTTGTTGGGATTAAAAGCCTCTTGATGCTGTTTAGAAGTTACTACTGCTAAGTGGAAGTTAAGATTGTTAAGGTATTAGTTACTACTACTAAGTATAAATTAGTGGTGTTAGTAATCTTAATAAAAAATATGCTAAGTAGTTAGTACTACTAGTTACTACTGCTAGTATAAGTTACTACTGCTAGTGTATATTAGTACTGCTAGTATAAGTTACTACTACTAGTATATGTTACTACTGCTAGTGTAACTTAGTACTGCTAATGAAGATTGAAGAAAACTTTCTAAGTAGTTAATGCTTCTTGTACACAGTTAGTGCTACTGTTATAAAAGTTACTACTGTTGGTGTGAAAGTTACAACTGCTTAAAGATTATAACTACTGGAAGAGTTTATGCTGACAGAGAAGAGATCAAAGACTTATCAGAGAAAAGATAAAGATTGCTTATGTGATAAGTATGAGATATTTTTATAAAAGATACATATAAGTTATTTGTTTAGAAGATCATGATAACTTTGGAAAATATTGTAATCCCATTAGGACTCCTTGGTGTATAAAAGGAGGTCCTAGGGCATAGAGTTAGATATCTAGAAATCATTTGTTTTGATATCAATATAGCTTCAAGGTTTTGTAACCCTAACACTATTAAGAGTGTTCGTATTATATTGAGGCTAATAGTTTGGTAAACTATTTTGTTATTAATCTTATTCATTATTGTTTCATTGAAATTCTTCTTAGTATGATTGACTAGATTTTGCAGTCTTTTATATTCATAATCAAAGTTTCTATCATAGTTGTTTTAGATTTATTCAATACAACTTAGCCTTATATAAGCTAAGCAAGATCTATTCTATTAGGATCAACAAAAGTTTAACTTTTCAAAATACATTTTTGAAAGTATGATTAGAAACTTGGATGATTTGTCTGGCAAATTTTTGATGTGTCCAAGGTTTGTACAAGTGTTTTTGAATCAACAACTTGATGGGCTGCCAAATCACAAGAGAATATATATTGCACCGTCTCACACTAAGTAGTTTTTTGGTAATATGAGAAAGGCAGGCAAAGGTTTTTTTGGTAGAGTAACACCTTTATTTCCAACAATGGTGGTACAAAACCAATCAGAATTGGGTGAAGGTTCAACAAATCTAACTAATCCCCATCACATACCCACCATTATTCAATCATCAACTCAACCTCAAAAGACACAAAAACCTAGGAAGCCTAAAAAAAGGACACACAGGTACCTCAGCCTAGTGATCCTAGTGAAAATGTTACAGATGAGACTGTCTATAAGGAGTTGGTTAACAGTTTGGTGAGGGCTGCCACTACTGCTTCTAGCTTAGAAGCAGAGCAGGACAGTGGTAACATAACTAAGACCCGATCCAAGGCAACACCTAATGAATCTAGTTCCCTAGGAACTACTTCAGGTGGTGGTCCCAGGTGCCAAGAAACCATGGAGGATACTATTGCTTAAACTAGGTTTGAGAATGTATCTAAACATTCCAATGATTCACTACTCGCAAGAGGTAACACACTTCAAAGTGATGAGGATAGACTTAAACTTGATGAATTGATGGCACTATGTACCACTTTACAAAAGAGAGTTCTTGATTTAGAGAAGACAAAGACCACTCAATAGAATAAGATTGCTAGTTTGAAAAGGAGGGTTAAGAAGCTTGAATAGAAAGATAGGTCAAGAACTCATAAGCTGAAGAGACTATACAAAGTTGGTTTGACAGCTAGGGTAGAATCCTCTGGTGATGAAGAAGATTTAGGTGAGGATGCATCCAAACAGGGGAGGAGGATTAATGCTATTGATTCAGATGAAGACATTACCCTGGTTAATGTTTAAGATGATGCTGATAATGAGATGTTTGATGTGAATGTTTTAAATGGTGAGGAGGTGTTTGTTGTAGGGCAAAATGAAAATGTTGTTAAAGAAGTAGTTGATGATGCTCAAGTTAGTACTGCTACAACAACTGTTATAATAACTACTGAAGAAATTACTTTGGCTCAAGCACTTAAGCATTAAAAACTTCAAAACCCAAGGTAAAAGGGATTGTTTTTCAAGAGCCATCTACAACAACAACAATAACAACAATTTCTTTACAACAATCACAGGACAAGGGTAAAGGAATAATGATAGAAGAACCTGTGAAGCCTATGAAGAAGAAAGATTAAATCAGTTTTGATGAAGAAGTTGCTTTAAAGTTACAAGCTGAATTTGATGAAGAAGAAATACTTGCAAGAGAGAAAGCTGAAAAAGAAAAAGAAGCCGATATTGCTTTGATTGAAGAATGGAATGATATTCAAGCAAAGATTGATGCTGATCATTAGTTGGCTGAAATATTGCAAGCACAAGAACAAGAAGAGTTGTCTAATGCAGAAAAGGCTACATTATTTCAACAACTCTTAGAGAAAAGAAGAAAGCATTTTGCAGCTAAAAGAGCAAAAGAGGGAAGAAACAAACCACCAAAAAAGCTCAACAGAGATAAATAATGTGTACTTACCTAAATAACATGGAAGGATATAAGTTTAAAGATTTGAACTCAAAAGGTTTCGATTCTATCCAAGAGATGTTTGATAGAGTATTCAAGAGGGTAAATACATTTGAAGACTTTCGAACAGAATTGGTGAAAGGAAAAGAAAAGAGAGCAGGAGAAGATCTGATACAAGAGAGTTCAAAGAAGCAAAAGGTGGATGATGACAAAGAAACAACAGAGCTTAAACAATGTTTGGAAATCATTCCAGATGAAGAAGAGGTAACAATTGATGCTATACCTTTAGCTGTTAAGTCTCCAAGTATTGTTGGCTGGAAGATTCATAAAGAAGGAAGAAAAAGCTATTATCAAATAATGAGAGCTGATGGAAAGTCTCAAATGTACATGATCTTTAGTCATATGCTTAAAAGTTTTAGCAGGGAAGATTTAGAAGATTTGTACAAGTTGGTGAAAGCTAAATATAAGTCAACAAGACCAGTGGAAGACTTGGATTTGTTTTTATTGGGAGATTCGAAAACAATGTTTGAACCTCATGTTGAAGATACAATATGGCAAAATCAACAAAATTACAAAGTATTAGATTAGAAGTTGTATGACTCTTGTAGAGTACATTCCTTGAGGATGCAACATGTGCATATTAATATGTTTGTAGAGAAGAAGTATCCTCTTATACCATCTGCACTTTCAATGATGTTGGAAAAGAAGCTTCAAATTGATTATAAAAGTGAAATGGCTTATCAGCTTCTTAAATTCATCATGAAACATCTTAAGAAGTAAAGAAGTGTTTGGAAGCATCCTCCTGGTGTTAATGAAGCTTTAAATGAAGAAACTTGATGATTTTGAAGAAGAATATCAAGTTTAGGGGAGGATTGTTGGGATTAAAAGTCTTCTTGATGCTGTTAGAATTACTGCTACTCAAGTTTATATTAATACTGCTCTGATGAAGTTAGTGCTGCTCATGAAATTCAAAAAAATATACTAAGTAGTTACTACTGCTGGTACAAAAGTTAATGCTCCTAGTGAATATTAGTACTGCTAGTACAAAAGTTAATGGTGCTAGTGAAATTTACTACTGCTAGTACAAAGACTGCTTGAAGTTAATGCTGCTGAAGAGTTACTATTGCTCAAGAAAATATTATAAGTAGTTAGTACTGCTAGTATTAAGTTAGTACTGCTAGTGTTAAGTTAGTACTGCTAGTGTAAGTTAGTACTGTTTGTTAGTACTGCTTACTTGATATGTATTAGTTATTTATAGAAAAGATTTTATATACTTAGGAAAGTATTGTAAGCCGAGTAGGACTCTTTAGTTTATAAAAGGAGGTCCTAGGATATAGAGTTTGATATGTTTTTTTTATCTTTTATAGCTTCAAGGTCTTTGTAACCCTAATACTTTGAGAGTATTCGTATTATTATTAATAATATTAGAGCTAATCTGTTTTGAATTACTGTTTCATTGATAATTCTTCTTAATATTAAAGATTAGATTCCGCATAATCTTTAATACATTCAAACAAAGCTTTTACTATAGTTGTGTTAGATTTATCTAATATAACTAAACCTTAAACAAGCATAAGGAATTCGATCTATTGAAGTGTGATCAACATAAATAGACTAGAAGGTCATAAGACTTGCTTCAAAAGGTTGGTGGATTTTTATGGAAAGAAAGAGAAACTTAAGAAAATAATATGCTTAATTTGCTGGTGGAGAGGTTGTTGTGACAACTGCGACTTAGCAAGGTTAGTTTAACCGTTAGTGTTAATCTAACTAGCTTTATGTGCTTTAGGTTACGTGTGTAATTCGTTTTGGTGGTTAATGTGATATGATATGTATGCTATAATATGCGCTTGTGAGTATAGAAATAGATGATTTAGTCATTCCATTCTGTATTTAATTATGATTTAGGAATAATAGTGCATTTGAGCATTTGAGCGTTTGGGAATTTAACGTATCAAGTATTGATGAGTTCAGGTTGAGACTTCATTAAATAAGTTAAGGTTTCTTAATTTATTTAGGTTGTTATAAATAAATCTAGTTGGGAAAAATTTATGGTAGTACAAGTGTTTTATTTTAAGTAGTGTATTTAATTAAGTGTCTGAAAGTAATTAAGTAGTGTATAATTGGTATAAGTATAAATAAAAAAATATTTTTATAAAAAATAACATATGGACCGAATATTTATATAAAATAAATAATAAAAAATTAAATTTGTTAAAGGGGGTGTTTGTTGGATCGGTTTGAACAAAAGAAAAAAAGGGAGCCTAAATCCAAGTCCAACACAAATCAGTAATATTATTAAAACCAAAAAAATCTGTATTCCTCTTTTCTTTTTCATCTGAGTCAAACCATATCAAAACCCTAGCAGCCATTGGTGATTTTTTTAAGCTTTCAAGAAACAAGGTTTGATCATCTTTTACCAATTTTAAAATTTGTTAAATCTTTCTTCTATTAATTAAGCTATGTTTTAAATCTTTGTCTTAATTATGTAATCAATAAATTGATGGATTACGGTTAATAAAGTTCTGTATTAATGAAGTATTGATAATCTAATAATGATTATGGGATGTTAATTAGCATGTGGGAGGGTTTAATTAGGTTTAATTATGGTAAATTCGTAATTGAAATCTAGGCAGAATTTTTGGTCATCTTGCGTGAGTCATAACTCGGTCATACGAATAGCTTTTATTGATTTTATTGAGCCTAAAATTAACTTCAGAGAGTCTACTTTCTACCCCAAGTGGTTTCATGAATTAAAAGTAAGTGGATGTCTTTCAAAATAATTTTACAAGATTCGTTGTTAAAACTATGTTTTCAGGGCAGATTCTGAGTTGTGATTACGAGGTCAAAAACCATATCAAAATGCTTTTTTAATTGATGGGATTGCTACAGTAGTAATTTCATGATGTCTTTGAATTTTTTGAATTTTTCTAGATTTGTCCCAAGTGTCTAAATGGGTCTGGTCAAGTCAAACTTTTGAGTGGTCCAATCAGGTCAAATTCTAAACACTTTGTGAAGATGATTTTTTTAAATAGCTAGACTCAATATTATTTTTTTCTAATAAATCACAGTAGTTCATAACCCTTTGGGAAGGTAGGGAATGAAAGGGGAAAAGTCAATTTGGTGATTTAGTATTTTATTTGTGGTCATAAAGTGACTACAAAATTCTGCCGAAAAACTAGAAAACAAGAATGAATGATTAAAGGTATTTAGAGTATAAGTGAGATATGTGAAGTATGGTAAAGGGTTTATAATCATAATATAAACTTAGTAGTACATCAATTGATTGTTGCATCATCTTGGGCATTTATCCTAATCGCGTGTAACATGGGTTTTATTTGTGTTTAGTTGATTTCAAGAATATTGTGAAGTAGTTGTGCATAAGGTGAGTTTCATAGTCCCTCTTTTTACATTGTTTTTAAATTAGGATAGAAATGATGCGAAAAGGTTTTGAAATGTTTTAATTATTATGATTATGTGGTTTAATTAATGCATGGACATTTATGTGGCTATTATATGATATGTGCTAAATGTTAATGTATTGTTGGATCGAAGGATAACGTTCCTACCCATTACTATGTGATTCTGATCAGAGGGTAGTGTTTCTACCCATTGATGTGTGATCCCAATCGGAGGGTACCCAATACTGTGTGATATTTTAGTGTGACTTGGATCATGGGACACGTTCCATCCTGATTGTGGTTGTTTTATATGTATGCATGTTAGCCTGTATGATAGCTAGCCTAACTGTCTTGCCATGTTCTGTTTTATTAATCATAGTAATTGATTGAAAGTTTGTATTGTGTGTCGTAAACCTATGACTCTCACCAACCTTTGTGTTGACGTTCTGAAGCATTATTTTCAGGTGAGCATCATGACGATCTTAAGAATAAGAGGAGTGACAAGAGAGATCATAGGCTGCTTGTGGAGTTTAATCTCCTAGTTTATTTCATGCATGAATGATTATTGAATGTTGTTGATTTTAACTGCTTAGGTTTATTTTGGATGTTTTGCATGTCTTGGTATTGACGTGAACCTCCTTTTCTTCAAAAAAAGACGCCAGTTATCATTTATGTTTGTTTGTATATTTTCATGACACTTTGTGTCTATATATTGTTTACTTTATGTATTGTAGTTCTCTATATAGACGTCATTGTGTTGTGATGATATCTATTCTTGTTACGCCTCATGATTCTGCCTTGGCGAGGTGTGACAGATTGGTATCAGAGCCTTTGGTTATAGAGAAGTAGGTGGTTGATCCTAGACTATAACCTTGGAGTCCTTCATATAGATGCATTTTAGGGCTTAAGTTATGCTCCCCCCTAATTGCATAGCATTTATTATCTCATTATGTCTAACTTTTATTTAGTTATTTTATCTACCATTATATGATATGGTATATACTACATCGTTAATAATTTAGCCATGTCTCCTCTTGACCATAAGATGTTTCGTTAGGGAATTGCCCATGCAACTGGATGTAAGGGCTTCACTGATCCAAAGACTGGAATTTGGTTAAAGCGGATTAACCGCAAAATCCGAATACCTATTGACCTATACCCGTGCCGAGTCGAAGAAAAGCTGACTATGAAGGAAGTTGATGGAGAAATGATCATGAAGTTGGAAACAAAAATGATTGCAAAGGATGGCACTGTCTCTAAATTTCCTAGTAAGTTTCCTGGATACACGCCATCGAAGGAAGAAGGGGAAGAGCCTGAAAAGAAGGGATAAAAGAAAGCTCCTGAAAAATGGCCAAACTATGAGTTTTTGAGTTTTGCAGTATTTGACAGTGATTAAGATCTCGAATCTACAGAAAGGAGTGTACCCAAGTGTAATGAGTTGGAAGACACTTGTGAGAGTGGAGTTCCACCCAATACCTGACTATCCGTCTCGTTCTAAGTTTTAAGATTTTAGTTGTTTGACTTTGGCTGGAGCCACATTTAGGAATGTCTACTTTTGGTTATTGGATTTGTTTAAGTATTTTAATATTATGAATTAAGTATTTGCTGGATTATTTCCGTGTGTGATGAGTTTAATGATTTGAATTATGTGTTATGTGGTATGTTAACCTTAAAAAGTGTCGTCATAGGAGAGAGTACATTTATGAAGGGGGGCATCTATAATTATGGTGGCCAACATAATTATACATGCGCCACAACATAAGTGGACTTGCAAGTATGATTACATGGATTAATGTTGACACGTTATATATTGGTTATTTTTGTATGTATATGGTAATGTATAGAGTATGATAAGGTTATGGGATTGAAAATCCTTATTATATCGTCTAATGTATATAAATTTTTATCTTTTATAGAAATGGCTCCATCTCGATGAAGCGATTCAAGGGGAACGTACTTTGGGGGTCGCCAAAGCCCTAATGAACGTAAAGGTAGATGAACCTAAGTTGAGCGAGATTCTCGTAGTATGAGATTTTGGTGATGTGTTCCCGAAATACTTGTCAGGATTACCACAACAATGACTAGTTGAGTTTCACATATATTTAGTTCCTGGAGCGACATCGGTTGCGAAGTCTCCATATCATCTAGCACCCTCGAAAATGCAAGAATTATCTGGGCAGCTTCAAGTGCAAGACAAGGGTTTCATAAGATCAAGTCATTCTCCGTGGGGAGCACCTGTGTTATTTGTTAAGAAGAAGGATTGTTCTTTTTGCATGTGCGTTAATTATAGAGAGTTGAACAAGTTGACTTGTAACAACCGTGACTTGAGCAGGTTAGTCAAACCATTAGTGTTGACTTATGTGTCTGTTGCAACGTACGGTTTATGTGATTTTATGTGTTATACGTGTTTATATGTGTTTGTGTGGGATATGTGAGATTGGATAATCAATCCATTGAGCGTGATCGTCTCATTAGGATTGGATTTGTGTTAAAATTTGTTGAGTTCATTTCGTTCACTTTTGAGTGACGAGGAAATGGTTATTGAGATTTTAGCGTTTTTGTGTTAAATGTGTAAGTATTTATACGTATACGTATTTTTGTGTTAGTAATTTAAGATAAATTTAGGTTTTAGAGGTTAAGTTAAGAGAAATGAGTTATTTGATGGAGAAATTTCATTTTTATCACTTATAGTGATAATGGAATTGAATTAGTATTTTGAAAGAATTGTTTTGGTTAATAAGTGGTTGTCTAGGTGATGGATTAAAATGTGAAGCGTGTCATTTGTGAAAGAAATGAGTTTGTTAAAATATGAGAGTTTTTTTGTAAACTTTCCATATATAGAAAGTGAATTTGGAAATGAAAAGTTATTTTTAGAAAGCGTAAAACGTAGGTTTTGCGAAAGAAGGTTTTGGAGATAGTTTATGGTTTTTATAAATTATCAAACTTCTAGTTCTTTTAGTAAATAATAAAGAAAATAAAAAAAAATTATTTATGGATGAATAGTAAAAACGGGAATAGTAAAAAAAAAAAAGGAAAAGAAGTCCAAGTTGGGCTCAAACTTGTAGAAAGGGGTTATCCATTAGGCCTATATAAGCAAACCAAGGATTAGAAAATACAGATTTTTTTTCTCCCCCTTCTCCTTGGTCGACCGAATCCTCAAGAGAAAGAAAAAAAAAGTTTTTTTTATCAAGTTATTAAGGTAATCATTCTATTCCTAGTTTAATCTTTTTAGTTATCATGTTAATTTATGTAATCTAAACATGATGGATTAAGTTTTATCATAAAATTTAATTAGGTTTTCTTAATTAGGGTTTAGTCTACTGTAATTAATGGTGAATTAATGATTAGGGTTCATAATTGTAAGTGGTTATGAGTTTTAATGAGGAATTAGGGCTTGAATTATGCGTTTTGGTGTTTAATTAATGAGCAGAATTTAGGTCAGATTGTTGGGCGAATATCTCCATGATGGAGAATGCAAACAACATGATTCTTTTTTTTAAACTGTAGCTTTTTGAATCTTCTTTCCAAAAAATCTAGCCTCGAAGGTTTTTATGGTCGGGAAGGGGGTCAAATGTTGTTTACAAGACTCGTTGTCAAAACTGTGTTTTCAGACGAATTTTGAGTCAACTTAAGTGAGGTGAAAACCCTACTTAAGAAGTGTTTTAAATTAAGCCCTTTTACAGAAAGTAACTTTCATATGTCTATTAAGAAACCCCAAAAGGGCTAAGGCTAAAATTAATTTTAAGTTGGGTTTTTAAGTCGAAACTTTTTAGTGTGCAATCAGATCCGAAATTGACCAGTTTGTAAGTTTGATTTTCAAAGGTATACTTAGGGGTTGAATGAATGCATGAGCTTCTGGGGGAACTTAATATACACATGTGGGGTCATGTGTGAATTTTTGTGGGAATTATAGATGCGTTTTGGTATGGGTTTTGGGTCGTGCAAGTTGGGTCAAAATTCTGCATTAGAGCAGAAAGTTATAAGTGTTTAAAATAAAAGTAAAGAGTAAATAAAAGATATAATGAAGGTGTAAAATGATGGTAGAGAGTCTTTACATATAGTATAGATGATATTAGTCCATCATTAGGGTTGTTATATTGGATTAAGCGTTTAGCTTACCGATGGTAACATGAGCTTTTATTGTGTATAGTTGTTAAGGAAGGAGTTTGAATTGCTTGTAGCTGCACGAACAGGTGAGTGTCATAGCCCCTATCTTTTCTAAGATTTTTCATTGGGGTGGAAACGATGCTTGAGTATGTGATGTTTTATTACTGTGATATTTGATGGTTGAGCTTAAAAATGCATGTGCTATGTGGCTATTACTTGCTATGTGTTGAATTGAATTGACAAGTGGAGCCGGGTTGGCTTGGATCGTGGGATCGTTCCTTCCCCACTTGGGTTGAGCCGAGCTATTTTTGAGTTGAGCTATTTTGTTTGAGTTATATTGATTTGAATTGTGTTGAATTGAGCTGATTGATTTGTAGTATGTGATAGTTCATGATATGCCATGCAACTGTTTATCTTTATCACAGAAATGTTGGAGTTGTTTTGAAATGTTTTGAGGTTGGTGTCTAAAACCTATGGCATCTCACCAACCTAGTGTTGACGTGTTTTAGCATCGTTTTCAGGTAACTCAGGTGATCGAAATTGATGTTAGGAGAGTTGCTAGTGAGACCATAGATGCAAGTTGAAGATCTATGATTTTGCTATGCCGTTTTATTTGAGCAATATGTTGATTTGATTTCTTGACTTTGTTTTGATATTGTAAGACTTGTATAGATGGTAATCCTTATCATTCATATTTGGTCGTTGGATATTTTTGTTGTTGGATGTTATCATGACACGTTGTGTCTTTGCATTTATTACACTATTTAGTATACCTCTATAAAGATACCATGTGCTATGTTAATATCTTTCATGTTATGCCTCGTGTTTCCGCCTTGGCGGGATGTGACATAATCAGAGGGTAGTTAATTTTGCTAGGGCTAGGGAAAATGTAGGTACTCCGGTAGTGCAGAAGTCTGGGATTCAGTGTTATAACTGCAAGGAATATGGGCATGTATCAAGGGAATGTTAGAAACCAAAAAGAGTAAAGGATGCAGCTTATCACAAGGAAAAGATGTTATTGTGTAAACAAGAGGAAGCTGGGGTTCAGTTTAATGCAGAAGAAGCTGATTGGAAAGATGATACTGATGATGAGTC
>BQNB010072112.1:0-32542 GCA_026074375.1 Tanacetum coccineum
TATTGTACAACAATACCCTCTAGTGTAAATAGGCAATTTAATCTCAACCGTTGGATGAGATGAAGATGAAGGGTGAGGATGAGTCCCCCGATATCCAAAAAAACTTTGGTATCCAAATGAACTTAAATCTTAAACAATTGAGATTAATTTTAATAACTATTGTTAGTAATAAACTCACAAAAGAAAACCATGAGAGCAAATAAAAGTAAAACATCATCATAATCATCTTTCGATTTACATAAAAAGGGTGAGGATTTTGATGGCGAGTAGTTCTCTTTCCTTTACATTTTTCAATATGAAAATAACATGGTCATATCCATCATTATATCTCCAAAGCACTTACAACAAAAGTTAGCAAATGTTAACGTTGATGCAGAAAATTAAAAGGGACCTGTAAAAATGATAGGACTGCATGTGTAAATGATGACATGTTAAGTGATTCCAGATGTATTTATTAATGAGTCATGTAACAAATCCGGAAAAACAACAACGCAACCCAATCCCGCCTAGGTAGGGTACAGGGAATGCTATAACCAAATTCAGTTAAAGGAATAGAACCTAAGATAACAGTTGATATAGAGAGGAAATATCATCGGATGACGCCTCAAGTGATCCATGACTGTTCTACTTTAGAAATAGTACTTCCATTTAACCATATTATCTACCAATGTTCTTTTAAGCATTCTAGTTTTAAAAGAAAACGCGTGAATAGTGTTAGTGCAAATATTACGATATTTAAACTAAACAAGTCTTTTGGTTTTAATAATGACAAACAAGTAACTTGTAATACATAACGTAAAATGTGCAAGTTACGCGTGACCACAACTCATCAACGCATACACTCATCAACACCTCTTGACGTCTCGAGTCTACTCATGCTTCAACAAAATGTACGAATCTGTTTTTTAAGTTGCATTATGATCAACCCATTTAACAAACCATTAAAAATGATTAACACGTTTTTACAAACTAGCCTAATGATTAAAACCCATTTTATCATTAAGTCATTTTTAATAAACCTTTTTAAGTTTACTTACATCACTACTAAACAAATGCCTTTAAGTAATCCTTTATTTAATAATGATTAATCACATTAGTGAATAAGATAAATTAGGATGAGCCACTTTTGAAAACAAATCTTATAAGATATTTCATATGTTACAAATCTTTCTTTTTTAATGTTAAGATTGATTTTCCTAGAACAAAATCAAATCAGATTTTATAAGTACATTAAGATCTAAGCAAAAGATTTAAAAAGATTTAAAAAGATTTCTAACAATTTTAAAATTTAAAAGTGCGACCCACGAATCCACCAAAAAGGCAGACGGATCCACCATCCCTGGATCCGTGGCACCTTGACGGCCAAGTTTTGGGTTTTCTATAAATATCACCCATTTGCTTAGTTTTTCACCCAAGCTTTTAACAACATTTCTTTCACATTATTACATACATTTAAGATCATTATAAGCAAGTTTTTATAATGTAAAAACACAATTAATCAAAACCCCAATAACCCTTGATCATAATGCTTCTAACTTTTATTTGTTGCAAGCATGATTCTACATGATCCTTCATTCAAGCAAGCTTAGAGATCTTGCCATCATCATCCACCACATACCTACTGATGTGCGGTCGTCGTAGGACTTCTACACGAAGTTTTACAACTTCCTAGGCAGAGCACCTAATCATTGTAGTAGTAGTATAGGCAAGACTTGGGAGGGTTGTTATCGTTCACTCGAGGAATAGGTTGGGAAGACTTGATCACGGTCTAACTGAATTCTAAAGGTTGAGGGAAGATTATTTTTGTATTTTTGTATTTTATGGAAAGCAAGTAAATCATATAATTGGAAAGGTTGGTTTGGTTTTAGCTATTAAACTAAATATTAATCTAAACTAATAGTGATAACAATAAGATAAAAGACTGTGTTTATTTAATCATGTATTACTCCCTAGATTGCTTCTCCTAATATTGTTGCCTTGTCACACTTGTAATGATCTGTGTAATTATTTCCTAAGTCATGAACAAATTACACAAACCCGTAGTCTACTTAGTATTCCGCTAGAGCAACACACACGTAAGGTAGAATGAAGACTATTACATGGCCCCGAGGAGTACACTAAGTGCATGTGAAATATATTAAAAGTGGATCAACCATATTAGGGGAAAATGTAGTATGAAGACTGTTACCCGATGGTATCCTTTCTACATAATCACGTTTCCCCTAGACATATCAACAACGATTATAGACAGAAAGCTAGTTTTCTAAGACCTAACGTGCACATCCATCACAAGAAGCAACACCACTAAGATCTATATTTTAGGTTTCATACAATCATAAATAAACATAATAGGAGGTTTAGCCAAGCATGTTATAAGTAAAGCAAGAACATAGATGAATCAAACAACACATAGACTTATTGAATGATTAAATAAACCTTACTTGATTAAAACATGAGTTGGAGGAAGTACAATAGGGTTTTTAGGCCCTAAAATCTTCCCTAACAGCTGCTAAATGAACTAGGGTTCGTACCCTCGTTTTATTCTAAAGTTACACACCCAAAACCCTAAATTCGGGTTTGTATATATAGGAAAATCGCTGTAATGGTGTCGCATTGTAGTCGTGACGTCGTCATGATGGAGAATATTCTAGATAATGGGTTGGGTCGTGTACTCTGACGCCGTCGTGGAATCATGTGACGTCGTCTTGGTCTTTGTTGTGACGGCGTCACGTTGTATTGGTGACGCCGTCTCTAGTCACTGTAGAGAAATTCTTGAATGATGTTGGTATAGGTCCGTAGTCTTATCTGTTTCTTCTCCAAATGAGCCTAAGTCACGTGTAATTCATCCAAATGCCTTCCAAATGAGAAATACCTTAAAAGGAACGATTAAGTACCTATTTTGGGCATAAATGCACAATTTTGGAGGTTAAACGACCCCGCAAAAGTGTATAAAATGACACCTCATCAAATACCCCTACACTTGGGATTTGCTTGTCCTCAAGCAAATGGGCTTTTCTATCTAGACAATAACAATATGAGGGGTCATTTTACCTACTCTTTAAAAGTATTTTACAACACAACCTTTTAGACCTTGTAATTAAAAGCACGGAAAATATATACTAGCACCTCACATAAGTGTTTGGGATTATCTCTTTCACTCGGGTGTATAATAAATTATAACATATAACATAAGAGGGGAAACGTAAAATCAACACCATTAACTTCATAGCATATAAATAACTATAGGCTTGGAATGATCAAACCTCACCGCTAGTGCAGAGCAATTATTCATTTACTATCTAAGAGGTCTTTTAAAAGGTTGTGGGTGTAGTGTAAGATAACAGTAAAATGGAGGATGGGAAACGACGGTGATACATATTAGGTGGCTTGGTTAATTGGGAGTGGAAGGTTTAGCTAACTATTTACATGAATACACTCTGGTTTGGTTAGCTGAAGCCAAGACTCGGAGACCCGAAGATTTACAACTCTACACAACCTCTACATCAATCTCTTCTCTTTCTTTTCTTTTCTCATTTTTTAACATAATACATCCACAAGGGTTTTCATAATACGATAACCCTACACTGAGCTTTTACGATGCCGATATTTACAATCTATCTACTAATGACCACTATTTGAGGTGGTATCATAATAACATGGAGATACATTTGACAAAACATATGGGGGTATGACTTAACTTTTCTTCCCCATTATTCCAGCGAAATAAATACTACCATGAATCCCAATCGTCCCAAAACTGTATTTACAAGGGATAGACTTAAGCAACCGAGTACGTACAAATAATCAACGGTGAGTTTATCTTAATAAAGTTACTAAAGGTGAGTACATAAAAGAGTAGGCTAACGGCCTTTTTTGGTGTATACATTGGTTTAAGCATGATAATGCCTCTTCATTAATAGTCAGATTAACCAAAAATTACAATGAACCATGAAAAAAGGATAGGCTCATAGGGTTGTAACTAGGGTATCCTGCACTAAAGGTGAGTGCCCTGGCAAAATGGTGTGGGAATAGTTATATGATCGATGGAGATCATCATAACAAATACTAAGGTTTAAAACATGGGTTAATCCTAATGCCTTTTATCAAGTAAAATCCTAATACTTTTACTGTGCAGACAATATCGCCTCGGTAATAGGATGCCTTCACAAAACAAAGTTTCTAGAATTTAATATGCAGACAGTACACTCTCATAATCCCTAAATATACCGATACAAAAGTTCCAGAAAAGGCGACCAAAACCACGCATACAACATCTAAACGACGAAATAGACACAACACCATGATATGCTCAAATAGTCCTTAACTCGAACAAGCAAAAGATATATATGTTAAGCGGCGAACACACTAGTGGGGGTGGAAATTTGAGGTTTTGTGCTAGTAAAAATAAGATTCTATCCATGAGAACGCTATTAATACTTGGTTTTCGTTGGTAATTAGTGTCATAATGTTTTTAAAATTGGGTTAAAAATTACCTCTATGCTATGTTTTTGATATATTCTACCCCATACATTTTAAAGGACAAAGCAAATGACAAATGAAAGAATAGTTTCTAAGGCTTATTTTTCCCCTACACTTAAGTTAAACATTATCCCCAATGTTCTCTAGAAGTACCCGTAAAAACTAATAAATGGGAAAAAACAAGGAAAAAAAACTAGTACTCCCCTAGTTTGCTCAATAAAGGAGAAGAAACATGCGATAAACACGATTTAAATCATCCTCCGAGAATCATCTAATGAAACTTCCTTAAGAACTTCCAAGCTTCTTCTCATCAAATATAACTTGTAAATCAAAGACAAAGACAACTACACCAACAGCATAAAATGTGAGATTAGAAAATATAAAAAATATAATTTAGGGGTTCGACTGCGAAGAATAGGATGAAGAATTGTTAAACCCGTTAGGGTTTTTGCATGTTTATAACAATATAAGTAAATATGATTAAAATGTTAATTGCAAGTTTTTTTTTCAAAAATAATTAAAAACTTTAAGTTTTCTAAACCTGGGCGTATGACGCCGTCAGGAGTTTAACGTGACCCCATCAACAGGTTCGTGGTGATGGGCGTCGCGTGTTAAATCGTGACGCCGTCTCATACAGTCTGTGAAATGAAATTATTGTTTTTGAATGCAAAATTTTTTACTGCACGTGATTCATAAGTTGATTTCTGTATTAATGGTTGCATTAAACTGATATTTAAACAATGCATCATATGACGCGAAAACTGACGTTGAATTAATCTAAACAATTTATTTAACATGTTTGAATGTTGGCTTCAAAATGCCAGGTATAAATTCGCCCTACACTTATTTGTTTGCAAAAATAACCTTTGATTAAAATTATAGACGGAAGTTAAAGACAAACAAAGGCATGATTACAAGATATTATCAAACATAATAAAACAAACTATAAAGAATAAAGACACAATTTCACTCTAATTTGCGGTGAAAAGTAAATGGGTACCTCCCCAAAAGTCTTTTCTTTATTAACGAGTCTTGGTAGCTAGACTCGAGTCACACGTCAATGTCCATAGAAGTGGTCCCAAAGTCGATGATCCTCTTGACTTTCTTTTCGGAGAGCTTCCTAGTAGTGGAATTATTGAAGGGTTTGGTAAATCCTCTCCATCGTGGCAATTAGTCTAAATCTTGGGCATGCATGCTCCCATCTCCGTTTTTAAGGTGGTTTGTCCCCAGTTAGAGGTTTATTTAATTAGGTCCTCTGATTCCACATTTTTACAATTAAGGTTAATGGTATTGCTCCTAGAAATTCCACCATTCTTCTAACACTAAGGTATCTTAAAGGGATAAAGCGTCCGGAATCCTAGAAATTATCCAGTCTTCGGGCAATGGCAGTCTAGAAGCTTTCCTAGCATAAATACTGGTTTGCGCCTACTCCCCCGCGCAAGGGTATCGTTTTGTTTGTAGACTCGCCTTTTTCCAAAGTGTGTCCATAAGGTGCTTCCTCCTCATCTAAATCTACCCCCTTTACACCGAATACTGACCTAGTGATTCCTTCTCCTACCGCTATTTTAGCCAGCCTACAATCTATAATTGCGTTGGCGGTGGCTAGGAATCCTCTTCCTACAAGCAAAGGGGTCTTAGGTTCCTTCTTCATATCAATTACGTAGAAGTCATTTAATAGTTTTAGTTTTCCTATATAGATTTCTACGTCTTTCACAATCCCAATAGGGTAGGATTTGGTCCCGTTAGCCAATCCAAATATGTGGTCTGTCTCTTCTAATAGTCCGATATTAAGCTTTTTGAAGAGGTAAAGTGGGATTATGTTTACGCATGATCCAATATTGGCCAAGGTGTCGAAACGTTTTGAGTCCCCTAATCTACAAGGAAGGGTGAATAGTCCAGGGTCTTCTATTTTCGCGGGTATTTCTCCTTGGACAAATGCTGATCTGTTTTTGCCTAGTTCTAAGCTCTCTATGTATTTATCTGATATGACGTTATAGATTGGAGCGTGAGCTAGCACTTCATGAATCAGAAGGTTAAGATGCAAATCTTGGAATTCATCTTCAAGAGTTGGTTTGGGTTCTTCTGGTTGTGGTGGTTTGGTTTCAATCTCAAGTTGCTACAGGCTTGTTTGGGAAATAGTTGCCTCCTTAAAATGTGCCTTGATAGCATTGATTGAGTTGGACGGGTGAGGTGAACATTGGGGTTTGTTTATTGGGTAAGAACGAGCAGACGGAACAGGATGAGTTCCCAGTTTCGGGTTCTTAACCGTATCGCTAGGCAGCGTGCCTGCTATTTGGTTGGTGATGGCCTTTAACACAGTGTCAATTTTGTTGGTCATCTCGCTTTGTTGTTGTTTGAAATCGGCTTCAAACTTGGATAGTCTAACGTCTTGAGATGCTATGAATTTGGAAACCAGTCCTTCTATATTTTTTTAGTTGTTAAAATTTTGAGGACGGTTGTTGAAGGAACGGTTCGGGATTGAACCGTTGGGTTGGAACCGGTTAGGTGGGTTTGAAAAATTATTTTGGGAGTTTTGAGGTTGTCTCCACCTAAGGTTCGGGTGACTTCTCCATGACGGATTGTAGATGTCACCAAGATTGTTTTGCTCGGGCTTTAAGGTATACCACTTACCTCCCGCTTCATCGGTACGCGAGGATGCGTATTCAACAAAGGCTTGTTCGGGATTTTCCATGCAATACTGAGTGTCGTGGGGACCACTGCAGATTTCACACGAGGTAGTGATTTTGTTCACTTGAGTAGGTTGTATCGGAGCAAGATGAGCTTCCATCAAGCATTGAACTTGATTTTCGAGTTCGATTAGACGGCGGTCGGATGTACTTAGGACATCTTGAGGCAAAGCGATTGCCTTGACCGACTTAGCACAATCCCTTGGGTCATTCCAACTTTCGTTGTCATAGAGGGTGAGGTCCTCTAATAATGCCCAGGATTCTTCAGCTTTGAGGTCACGAAGCTTACCACCAGCCGATTGGTCAATGGTTTGTCTTGTGACGGGATTGACATGGTCATAAAAAATTTAGACTTAGAGCCAAAGGTGTATGCCATGATGAGGGACTTTTTGGAGTAAGTCCTTGAAATGAGTCAATGCTTCGGATAAAGATTCTCCATGATGTTGTTGGAACATCAAGATATCATTGCGGAGTTTTGCAGTCCTTCTCGGTGGAAAGAATTGAGCAAGGAATCGGGTAGTAAGATCTTCCCATATGGAGATGGATCCTGCTGGAAGGCGTTCAAGCCAATTGCTAGCTTGATCGCGAAGAGAAAATTGAAATAAATGCAGGCGCATTCTTTCCTTATTGTCACCATCAAGGTCAAATGAGTCCATAAGTTTAAGAAAATCCTTGAGGTGTTGGTTTGGATCCTCGGACCGAAGTTCGTGGAATGAGCATCTGTTTTGCACCAACCGGATGGTGTCGGATCGAAGAGGCACCACGTTGTTCCCTGCGGGGAGCTCAATGGTATTCCTATAGCCCTTGTGGCTTGGTTTGGAGTAGTATCCTTGAGTACGGATAGGATTCTCGTCTCCCGTGGTGGTTGACGAGAATGGGTTACGAAACAAATAGAACAAAGAAAAGATAGACTATAAGAAAGCTAATATGTAGGAATTAAATCGTACTTGAAAGGATTCAAGCAAGTAGAACTAAGCTAAACTATGATCAAAACCTAATTATTCCCTAGGTGGCGGCGCCAAAAACTTGATGTGCGGTCGTCGTAGGACTTCTACACGAAGTTTTACAACTCCCTAGGCAGAGCACCTAATCATTGTAGTAGTAGTATAGGCAAGACTCGGGGGGTTGTTATCGTTCACTTGAGGAATAGGTTGGGAAGGCTTGATCATGGTCTAACATAATTCTAAAGGTTGAAGGAACATTATTTTTGTATTTTTGTATTTTATGGAAAGCAAGTAAATCATATAATTAGAGAGGTTGGTTTGGTTTTAGCTATTAAACTAAATATTAATCTAAAATAATGGTGATAACAATAAGATAAAAGATTATGTTTATTTAATCATGTATTACTCCCTAGATTGCTTCTCCTAATGTTGTTTCCTTGTCATACTTGTGATGATCTGTGTAATTATTTCCTAAGTCATGAACGAATTACACGAACCCGCCGTCTACTTAGTATTCCACTAGAGCAACGCACACGTAAGGTAGTATGAAGACTATTACATGGCCCTTAGGAGTACACTAAGTGCATGTGAAATATATTAGAAGAGGATCAACCATATTAGGGGGTAAGGTAGTATGAAGACTATTACCCGATGGTATCCTTTCTACACAATCACGTTTCCCTAGACATATCAACAACGATTATAGACAGAAAGCTGGTTTTCTAAGACCTAACGTGCACATCCATCACAAGAAACAACATCATTAAGATCTATATTCTAGGTTTCATACAATCATAGATAAACACAATAGGAGGTTTAGCCAAGCATGTTATAAGTAAAGCAAGAACATAGATGAATCAAACAACACATAGACTTATTGAATGATTAAATAAACATTACTTGATTAAAACATGAGTTGGAGGAAGTACAATAGGGTTTTTAGGCCCTAAAATCATCCCTAACAGTTATTAAACGAACTAGGGTTCGTACCCTCTTTTTATTTTAAAGTTACACACCCAAAACCCTAAATTCGGGTTTGTATATATAAGAAAATCGTTGTGACGGCATCGCGTTTTAGTCGTGACGCCGCCATGATGGAGAATATTCTAGATAATGGGCTGGGTCGTGTACTCTGACGCCATCGTGGAATCATGTGAAGCCGTCTTGGTCTTCGTTGTGACGGCGTCACGTTGTATTGGTGATGCCGTCTCCAGTCATTATAGATAAATTCTTGAATGATGTTGGTGTAGGTCCACCGTCTTGTTTGTTTCTTCTCCAACTGAGCCCAAGTCACGTGTAATTCATCCAAATGCCTTCCAAATGATAAATTCCTAAAAAAGAACGATTAAGTACCTATTTTGGGCATAAATGCACGATTTTAGAGGTTAAACGACCCTGAAAAGTGTATAAAATGACACCTCATCACCTATATATATGAAGATCCATCACAACAAGCCAAGAGACTTGTCATCTTCATCAACAACATTATGCTTAGTGATCTTGATGTTTTAGATTAGGCTTTTACATCCAATTGACAATTATGTCTTGGATCATCATTATACACATTTGTTTATTAATCATTATACAACAAACTAGATGTTAGGTGGTTTATGTGTTTAGGCCATAAAACACAAGGTTTGTTATGTTGGGCCATAAAACATAATGGGTTTTGTTGTACCTGAAGGACTTGGTATTTAGCTTAGTACCGGATAAAGTGTAAGCGATGTTAGGTTGGTTTAACCTAGAAGTAGGACTCGGTATTTAGCTTAGTACCAGATAAAGTGTAAGCAACATTGTATGGTTTTCTCCGCCTTAAAGGAGCTTGTTGATCTAGTGAAGTAACTCTCGAGTTGGGTACTCGGGGAGTGGAGTAGGGCGAAGAGGAGCTTCGTAGCCGAACCACTATAAATCATCGTGTCCGGTTTGCGCTTTCTTTTACTTATCGCTTTACATTTATATTTGCCTTTATCGCTTTATATTTATGTTTGCATTGCATCTATGTTTATGTTGTATATTATGTTGTGATGATATGCTTTGTTTGATGTTATTAAGTATAGATGTTGTAGTATAAACTTGATTGCTGTTTGATACAAAAGTCTTAAGTTTATAATGGAAACATATTCACCCCCCTCTACGATTCCACAAATACTAAGAAAATAAGTAACTAAAAAAAGCGGTACTGAGTTTGACAAAACTGTGTGAGTGTGTGTGTCACTTCATTTTATAGGAAATCATGACACCACATCATTTTAGGAGTATGATTTCTACTATAAAAATATCTTATTATTTTCTCCTCGTATACTATAAAAAGTTTCTATTATCGATGCCATCTTTTATATCTCCGGAATTACTCTATCATTTAGTAACTCTGTAGATCTCCACATCTTCACAGAAACACAGAAATGGCACAACACAATAATATCAGTGTAAATACCTGATGCGGTCGTCGTTAAATTCTCGCAAAGAGTTTTACAACTCCATCTAATCGTTGTAGTAGTAGTATAGGTAAGACTCGAGGGTTGTTATCGTTCTCTAGGGGAATAGGTTGGGAAGGTTCGAACAGAATAAAGCTAAAAACTATGAGATTGAAAGAAGATTCTTTTGTATTTTTATATTTTATGTAACACCCCCAAAATTCGAAACGCAGCGGAATACAACATGGGGTGCTACTTCATAGTGACAAAGTACAAGTTACGAAAACAACATCAAAAGAGACGTTTTTAAAATAAATTTCACATTCGATGCGTTATAAAATCAGAGTTTAAAAAAGAGGTCCCAACAAGTTTAACAATACACCATGATTTAAAAATTTAAGTTTGATCGAATGTGATAAAATATAGAGTCTCTAAGTACATATCCGTGTGGCTTCCCTCCGAGCAATATACCTGAAAAACTAAGATAAAACATGCTAAAACGTCAACAATAATGTTGAGTGAATCCATAGAGTTTATAAATAATGAGTGATAAAATTCAGAACACAAGTATATTTATATCATCAAGTAACTTGTTGTACACACAAGCTATTAGTTACTAAAGCATTAAGCTCATGATACCGAAGCGTTAACCCAACATATTTATATATGCTCATAATTTGCCCCCAACACTAGGTATTATTGCCTCATACCTACAAGACTCTCTATACATAACGTTCGTTTGACTGGGTGTTCTCGCAATGGATTCATACCCTGGACGGGGTTTTCAAGCCCAATAGATCTATTTAATGTACTAGCGCTTAGCCCTACAAGGTAATTAACGGGTAATGATATTAGGGTCTTTGGCAATAGGTACTCATGCAATTAGTCAATAAATCGGGTCCAGCATACCATAAAACTACTTGTGTTTAATTTATAAAACTAGCATGTATCTCCCTCTCGGGGTTTATAAAAACATTTAAACATTTAAAGGCGAGGCTATGAACTCACCTTAAGCAACAATGCGAAATGAATGATCTACAAACAAGAGTATTGGCAACAATGATATGGAGATAAGAATCTTAACCACGACCTAGAATAGTGACGCGTTTTAGGAGAAATAAATATGAAATGAAACGACGCTTAAGTCGTTTATGAAAAGTAACAGAAAGTAATAGTAAGTAATAGAATGCAATGGAATCCATATGTGTTTGTTCCTTAGATTAATTAGTAAAAATTGTGTCTTAACGAAGTTAAATGACTTTGAATTAAGTTATGACTCATAAACGAAAAGTTACTAATTTTAGAAAGTTTATATATTTGGAAAGTGTAGAAATCCTGAACATAAATGTTGTCTAAAATATTCCTTAATCCCAAATTATGTTTAAACGTCATTATTGATCTTAATGTTTAGTTTTCCTTATAATTGATGGATTCTAATGTCTATATTATGCTTATAACCTTCCAATTATACTTCACATGCCTTATTTATACTCTAAACATCTTTTACCCCTTTATTCAAATTTCTAGATTTTGACAGAATTTTCTAGTCACTTCACGACCATTAATAAAATACTAAACGACCTCATATGACTTTCATATTCCCTTTCTAAGAACCTCAATATGTCCTAGACCTACTGTATTTTTCCTAAAAGGCTTGACAAGTTTTACTATTTTTCAAAAATTTAACAACCCGAAGTGTCCCGAAAATGACCTGCTGCAACCACCTAAAAGTTTTGCTTGACCAGACCCTTTTAAAACTTTCAATAAATCCTAGAAAAATTCTGGAAGATCATACACATCATGAACTTCCTATTAGGGGCGAAACCAGGATTTCAAGTTAAGGGGGACTGACATAATATTTTAGAATGATAACCATATAATTCGAACCAATATATCAAATAAAGAAAATCTATAAAAATAAACGAAGAACCAAATGCCAAATATATTAAAGAAACATATATTTTACGGTAATAAGTTCGTCATTAGAGGTTGCATGCCTAGATAACGGATTAAAGAAACTAAATTGACCTCATTTGAATTTGATGTAGCAATTGTTTCGAGTTCAACTCCAACTCCAAGTGACTCTTCCATAATATTATCACCATTTTTTTAGTCTCAGTTTAAGGTTGAGCTTGTTTTGGAGTTTGAGGTTGTGTTTGGGTTTGGGTTTGAATTTCGGGATCATCAATAACATCTTCTATTCGCTTGTAAAAAGAATTAATTGTCCTATTTTCTCTCATGGATTAATATGGACGTCTGGAATTATAAAAGTTTTACATCAGAATTCAGAAGTTGTCGGTTGTTGTTGGCCAGAACAGGGTGAAGATAATCAATAGCCTAAGTAATTACCAATTAAAGTTACCGGATATCACTTGAAGTTGTGTAATCACTTTCCAAAGAAGATTATTCGACCCTATGCCTGGGTTACACGAATACCTCCTTGGGATAAAACCAAGTGCTTGTTCTTGTTTTAGGCGTAAATTAAGAACCTTTCGCTTCTAAGTGTTTAGATTTTATGTGTTGTTTTTTTGATGCAGTTGTGATCTTCTACTTATACGGGATATACTGAAACCCTAGTCAAATAAAATTATAAGAGATTATAGGAGATATAATCTCTTCCATAATTATAAAAATTAGTGGTTATATGACCAATATAATCATGATCATTGAATGTGATTATAACTTACCATTTGAATTGGTCAAATCTGTTACAAGTTATTGAATAGGTAATATTGGTAGGGGCTGACAATTATAATTTTTAAAATATTGGTCTTTTGGACCATATTATAATGAACATATTGGGCTAGTTGGGGGAGGCTTAACACCCACTAGTCCCCCTATTTCCTTTGCCCCTGCTTCTTACAATAGCAATCCCATCTATTAAAAAGATGTTTTGACATGGTTCTTGGCCTCACCAACACGACATAAAATTTGTCTTGAAAAATCAGCTTTGACCACTTATCTTGTAAAAATCATTTGACTCACTTATACTTGCCTGATCACTTTGAGGCCGGATTTTTCAAAAACTAGACTCTCTGAACTTAATCTTAGAATCAAGAAAATCAACAAAAGCTATCCAGGTGATTGAGTTATGACTCTCACAAAATGACCCAAAAATCTTCCCGGATTCCTATTCCGAATTTACAAACAATCAACCCATCAAAACGCACCCATACGCTAACTCATTATCCTTAATTCGATTTTAGATGATCCTAACATCTAGTTTTCAGAATCTTCATCAAATTATAACCCATCAATCAAAACCATTCTTAATCACAACTTAATCCCAATTCAAATTCATCCAAAAACAATTTTTATAACACAATCACTTAGATTCTAATACATGCAAACCAAATATAGCATAAACATATGAAAATAACATCAATAGAAGGGTTAAAATACTCACAAACATTAATAGATGCAAGGAAAAAGATCAAACAAAAACCTCTCTTTGTTCCTTTGTTTTGCCGAAACCAAGCACACTCCTTTTTAACCAAACCCTAACCCTTTAATTAACCAAATCTTGCAATAACACTTATCCATGAACCCTTGAAGATTAGAACCTACCCAAAATCAATAAAAATTATCAAGATCAAGATCTTTGAAAAACTTCTTGCATGTTGATTTCAAAGGAAACGAATGATGGGGGTTTATATAGGAGTAGTGTAGAAGTGTTTTAAGATTGATTGGTGCATTTTTTATGGTGGTTTAGCAGTGGTGATGGTGGGTTCGACGACACAAGAAGGAGGGGAGCAGGGAAAAGAAAATTTTCTAATTTATGTTGTGTGTCTTTATTTTAGAGTTTGGTAGGAGAAGTAAAAATAATAAAGAGAGTGTTTGGTTTGGGCTTATGTAGCCGACCAAGGGGGAAAGATTGGGCTTTGGTAATTTTATTTTATTTTTCAATTTGTAATATACTAATTTGGGCTTAAACATTTATTTAATGTGTTAATAAGTGTAAAACATTAATTTTGACACGGTTTTGGCAAAAACGCGAGAAAAGTCGTAAAATACTAAAAATAGAATAGTTAGGCTCCTTGTGACCCTTGTCCTATTTGTGTTTCGAATATTATAATTTAGTCCGTTGACTATTTGACGATTTTCCATCTATTCAAAATTTGTACCGTGTTGACGGTAGTGAAATAATGAGATTCAAGAATGTTTCATGGTTTATTGTGTATAATAATCCTTTTTAGAGGGTATTATTTTGTTATGGATATTCCGGGTGGTTGACCCGTGAATTCTTAAAAAAATGCCAAAAACAAGTCTCGACACGTCCGTTAATGTCCAAATGAGTTTTTGGGAGGTTTAAAATAGAAATATGTCAAGTAAATACTCTAAGTTATTGGAAACGTATTTTTAAGATGAATAAAAATGCTAATTAACTTTGGGGAAAATTTTACGATCAAGTTTTATGAGTTTTTAAGTGATTCCGACACGAAAAGAAAGACCCGAACCCCTCTTGGATTCCAAAATCGGATGAGTAAGAGCCTAGGAGACAAGATGGCTATTTTCTAGCAAAGATGTCTAAAAATGCTTAGTACTAATATTCCTTCCACCAACATTCTCATTCATTCATTTCATTTCAAAATAAAATAAAACACACACACTAGTGTGTGTTCGTCCAAACTCCACAACACACAAACACATAAATCTTTCAACTTTGATCAAGAACGTGGTGATTTAGAATATTTTCGGGTTGATTCTAGTGTTCGGGTATTCATTAAAACAACATTTTAGTTGTCCGGTTCATGTCGAAATTTATTTTTTAAGATCATTTTGTAAGTTTTTCAAATTTAAATTTAACTTGTCCTTTTGTATAGTTAATGATGCATAGATATTAGTTGTACGGCCCGGTCGTTTAAAATCGAAAACGAAAAGTTTAAAAAGGATTGCTTAGGGTGCGTTTGGTGTTCGAATAAAATGAAACAAGGATAAGGTTTTTTTAGATTTGATATTGTGGTCGTGATGGTTGAAAAACATATATTTGCTTCGTAGCTTATTTTGTATATGGCTTATTTTGGCTTATCTATAGGTTCGAATGGCTTATTTTGAGCTTATAGGCTCTATAAAATATGGGGTAACACAAGGAAAGTGTTTTTAGTTATTACTCTAGTATGTCGTATTTTTGTGGACTATTATTATAGCATATGGTGGTAACCAAATACATACGTAGCTTATTAGCTTATTTTTAAGCTTGATACATATATTTGCTATGTAGCTTGTGGGCTCATGGCTTATTGTGGTCCGGATTATTTGGTTACTTATTATATTGGACTTATACTTACTAATGAGCCTTGGTTTTGAGCTTAAAACGTATATTGGATATATAAAAACCTTAATGGACCCTTATTGGGCCTTAAAGCCAATAAGCTTTAAAATGTTGTTTTAAGGATTTTGGCGAACTTTTGAAAGGTGAGATGTGATTATGAAATGTATTTGAAGGTTGTTTTGGGGGAAATATGAATTGGAAGCGTCGCGAAATACGGTTTTGAGGTTTTGTCGAAAAGGTTTAAATTGTGAAAAGTGTTTGAAAGTAAGGTATAAAAACTTTGGGAAACGTCATATATACGTACGGGTCATGCCAAAATTTCGTAAAAAGTCTATACTTAAAATTTTCTTAAAACGTGATTTTATTTTTAATAAAGTAATGTTATTATTTTATTTTTAATACGTCGACTAAAAGACGAAAAATATAATTTTTCTCGAAACCTTTCTAAAATGTTTAGTATAATACTACGTTTGTACTTTCGTAATCGTAAAGGGTATATTTTATGGTAACTAGGTGTATGAATGGATTTATCATCGAAGTATACTTATAAGTATTTATTTTCTTATATTACTTAATTATTCTTCATAGATAATATAAGTATGTTATACTAAGAAGTGAAGTGAGATATAGTATCATTTGAAGTTAAGTCGTCAACCATCACACCACTAAAACTTTTAAGGTAACCGTACAACAAGCATCTAATCCCTATGCATCATACCTGAAAATGATTTTGGTAATAAAAGATTAAAATGAGACATCAACTGGACTAGGTCGTGTGCGGACGTCGTTGCATTTGCTTGTGATTTGAGTTTGCTATTGGAGACAATTGCTTGAGGTAAGTTCTCGTAGCCTCATTTTTTAAATCTTTTCCGTTGGGGGAAAATGATACCCAAATGTGTTTTGAACTATTTTCTGAACTGTGCGAAATATGGTTTTGTTTTTGGGACAATTAATGTGCTTATGGCTGCTATGTGAATAATATGGGTTGGTACGATATGTTGTATGATCTTTCTGTGTGGTTCTTCACCCTAAATAGCTCCAGCTGGTAGGCTTTAGGTGTGGTATGTCATTCAGGGTTGCGACCCTAAGAGTGGTGGTACACGCTGGTAATAAGACTAGCAGGGATGCTAGGTCTTGGCACATGATTAGCGGGGATGCTAAGTCATGGGTTTATGATTGATTGCATATATTCACTGTCATATAGCATAATTGTCAAACTGTTTGAGATATTGGCACAACAACTGGGTTTAAGGTCAAACCTACGAGCTCACCAACATTATTGTTGACGTTTTCAAGTATCATTTTTAGGTGAAGTTAATGGTCGATAAGTTGTGATGCATGTAGCAGACTTTTAGAGAATCCCGTAGGAGTCTTGTCTGAGGAGTCTTTCTTTTGATGTACGTTATGAATTTCATTTCTTGAGGTCTCGGAGTTGAGATTGTATGGACCCCTGTGTGGGCTTTGGTTGTAATAAATGGCGACTATGTGTTATGTTCTTGATTGGGACATCACTCAAGGTGGTATTAAGGTTGATGGTCATCATGACACTCTTCCATTAATGCATTTTAGTTTTCTATATTTTGTATCTTGTGTTATGATTGATCATCGTGTTGCATTCCCATGTTTTCGTTGCTGACGGGGTGTGACAAAAATGGTAATCAGAGCCAAGGTTATAGGGAACTAGGTGGTTTGGCCTAGACTATAACCTAGGAACCTTCATATAGTTACATTATAGGATCTTTGTGCGCGGTGTCCCGCTTATACGTGCTTATGTAGATATAGGGTATAACATTAGTTAAGTCATTCATTTGAAATGTGTGAGCCTAATACTAAGTACTACTAGGAAAGAATATGGGTATAAATGTGGTGGCCAACGTAGTTATAAACGTATCACGACTCAAGCTATTTAGCATTTTTGTTCACACAAATTGGTGTTGACATCTTAGGACCGTAGTAGGCGTAGTATAGTATATTAAGTTATCCTATACGTATTGACCTTTCCACCTACCTAACGTTGCCCATGTTCTCCCTCATGTAGATAATTCCGCCAACGATGATGACCTGAAGTGCTAGCCGGCCTGCTGCCGCATCACGAGGAGGGGGAACGGGTAGACGAGCTGGTAGAGGTGGTGTTAGGACTAGAGGTCATTCTGGTGATCAGGGTGATGGTAGGATTAATGGTCAAGATGGCTAAGTAGGTGGCCAGGGTAGTGAGGTGAATGACGGTGTAAACGGAGTCCCCGACTTCTCCACCATCATTGCACAACAGTTGTAGAATTTACTTCCCACTATTGTAGTCCAAGTAGGTGACCAAGGTAGAGATCAAGGAAATGGTAGGAATCAAAACAGCGATGCCGTCAATGACAACATTCGAGGTGATATTAGTAGGGGTTGTACCTATAAGAAGTTCTTAGATTGTAACCCTAAGGAGTATGATGGTAAGGGAGGTGCTATAGTATATACCCGTTGGATTGATAAGATGGAGTTAGTTCAGGATATGAGTGGGTGTAGGGATAGTCAAAAAGTGAAGTACACTGCTGGTTTATTTGTTGGTAAGGCTCTCACGTGGTGGAATTCTCAAATCCACACAAAAGGAAGAGAGGCTGATGTAGGTATGTCTTGGGAAGACTTTAAGACTTTGACTAGGGAGATTTTACCCTAGTAATGAGATGCAAAAGTTAGAATCTGAGTTGTGGAATCACGTCATGGTTAGGGCTGGCCATGCTGCGTATACTGATAGGTTTTATGAGTTGGCTAGGTTAGTGCCTCACTTAGTAACCCATGAAGGTAAGAGGATTGAAAGGTATGTGTATGGCCTTGCTCCACAAATTTAAGGAATGGTGGCAGAAACAGAGCCAAAGACTATCCAAAAGGCCGTATAAATAGCTGGCACATTGACCGATGAAGCCCTTAGGAATGGATCCATAAAAAAGAACCATGAGAAGAGAGGAAATAGGGGAGAACCTAGCAGGGATAGAAGTGTGAGAGACGACAACAAAAGAACTAGGACTGTAAATGTTTTTGCTACAACTGTAAACCCTATTAGGAGAGAGTACACGGGTACGGCACCCAAGTGTACCACGTGCAACTATCACCATTCACCTGAGATACCTTGTCTCTCTTGTTTCAACTGTAACCGCCTAGGTCATTTTGCTAAGGATTGTAGAGTGACACCTAGGAATGTGAACCCTGGCAATGCTAGGAACCCAGTTGCTAGGACTTGTTACGACTGTAGTAGTACCGATCATATCAAGTCAGCTTGTCCTAGGTTGAATCAGGCCTAGAGTCCCTGGGTAAACCATCAGAACTAAGTCGTGGCTGTTAATGGGGGTCAGGGGTGTAGGAACCAAGGAAATCAGGCAAGAGGTAGGGCATTCATGTTGGGAGTAAAGGAGGCTCGCCAGGACCCAAAAATCATGACGGGTATGTTTACTCTAAATGATCATTATGCCACTACCTTATTTAACTCTGGTGCTGACTATAGCTTTCTTGCCACTACCTTTATACCTTTGTTAGGCATAGAGCCCAGTGATTTAGGTTTTAGTTATTAGATTGAGATACCTAGCGGACAGCTAGTAGAGTTTGATAAGGTTATTAGAGGATTCACATTAGACATAGAAGGTCATGTGTTTGACATAAACTTGATACCCTTTGGAAGTGAGAGCTTTGATGTGATCCTAGGAATGGATTGGTTGTCTGACCATAAGGCTAAGATAATTTGTCATGAGAAAGTAGTGAGGATACCACTACTAGATGGCAAGGTGCTTAGAGTATTAAGAGAGAAAGCTGAAGAAAAGATGAGGTAGTTAATGAGTGCTAAGGCTAAAGAAAAGAAACAAGAAGAGATCGTAGTAGTGAAAGATTTTCCCGAGGTATTCCTGGATGATCTATTTGGATTGCCGCCTGTTCGGGAATTTAAGTTTCGGATTGGGTTAGTCCCTAGAGCGATGCCGGTTTCAAACTCTCCCTATCGTTTGGCACCCTCGGAATTAGAGGAGTTGTCAGGTCAACTCAAGGAACTCCAAGACAAAGGTTTCATTCGACCAAGCTCGCAACTATCACCATTCACCTGGGATATCTTGTCGCTCTTGTTTTAACTGTAACCGCCTAGGTCATTTTGCTAAGGATTGTAGAGTGGTGCCTAGGAATGTAAACCCTATCAATGCTAGGAACCCAGTTGCTAGGACTTGTTACGACTGTGGTAGTACCGGTCATATCAAGTCAGCTTGTCCTAGGTTGAATCAGGCCCAGAGTCCTTGGGTAAACCATCAGAACCAAGTTGTGGCTGTTAATGGGGGTCAGGGGTGTAGGAACCAAGGAAATCAGGCAAGAGGTAGGGCATTCATGTTGGGAGTAGAGGAGGCTCGCCAGGACCTAAAAATCATGACGGGTACGTTTACTCTAAATGATCATTATGCCACTACCTTATTTGACTCTGGTGCTGACTATAGCTTTGTTGCCACTACCTTCATACCTTTGTTAGGCATAGAGCCTAGTGATTTAGGTTTTAGTTATTAGATTGAGATACCTAGCGAACAACTAGTTGAGTTTGATAAGGTTATTGGAGGATTCACATTAGACATAGAAGGTCATGTGTTTGACATAAACTTGATACTCTTTGGAAGTGAGAGCTTTGATGTGATCATAGGAATGGATTGGTTGTCTGACCATAAGGCTGAGATAATTTGTCATGAGAAAGTATTAAGGATACCACTACTACATGACAAGGTGCTTAGAGTATTAGGAGAGAAACCGGAAGAAAAGATGAGGCAGTTAATGAGTGCTAAGACTAAAGAAAAGATACAAGAAGAGATCGTAGTAGTGAAAGACTTTCCCGAGGTATTCCCGGATGATCTATTTGGATTGCTGCCTATTCGGGAAATTGAGTTTCGGATTGAGTTAGTCCCTGGAGCGATGCCGGTTTCAAAGTCTCCTTATCGTTTGGCACCCTCGGAATTGGAGGAGTTGTCAGGTCAACTCAAGGAACTCCAAGACAAAGGTTTCGTTCGACCAAGCTCATCGCCTTGGGGAGCACCGATGTTGTTCGTTAAGAAAAAGGACGAGTACTTTAGGATGTGTATTGATTATAGAGAATTAAATAAGTTAACCATTAAGAATCGTTATCCACTCCCTAGGATTAATGAACTATTTGACCAACTTCAAGGATCACAGTACTTCTCTAAGATAGACCTTAGGTCCGGATACCATCAGCTGAGAGTGCACGAGGATGACATTCCAAAGACTGCGTTTAGAACTCGTTATGTACATTTCGAGTTCACAGTAATGCCCTTTGGTTTGACTAACGCACCAGCAGTATTCTTGGATCAAATGAACCGAGTATGTAGGCCTTATCTAGACAAGTTTGTGATAGCGTTCATAGATGATATTTTAATCTATTCTAAGACCCGGGAAGAGCATGAAATGCACCTAGGATTATTCTTAGAATTGCTCAAGAAAGAGAAATTGTATGCTAAGTTTTCTAAGTGTGAATTCTGGTTGCGAGAAGTACAGTTTCTAGGACATGTGATTAATAGAGATGGTATTCATGTAGACCCTAGTAAGATTGAAGCTGTTAAGAATTGGAAAGCCCCTAGAACTCCGTCTGAGGTTCGTTCATTCTTAGGATTGGCAGGATATTACCATAGATTCATTAAGGACTTTTCTAAGATAGCTAAGCCACTTACTGTCTTAACACACAAAAGTAAGACCTTTGACTAGGGTAAGGAGCAGGAGAATGCATTTCAAACTTTAAAGGATAAGTTATGTAATGCACCTGTTCTAGCTCTTCCTGATGGTTCAAAATACTTTATGGTGTATTGTGATGCATCAGGCCTAGGATTAGGATGTGTGTTAATGCAAAGAGGTAAGGTGATAGCCTATGCATCTAGGCAGTTGAAAAATTCATGAGAAGAATTACACCACCCATGATTTGAAACTGGGTGCGGTTGTGTTTGCCTTTAAGATTTGGAGACATTATTTGTATGGGAAAAATAACGTCATATATACCGATCATAAGAGTCTCTAACATATCTTTAGTCAAAAGGAATTGAACATGCGACAACATCGCTGGAAAGAGCTTTTTAGTGATTATAACTGTGAAATTCGCTACCACCTTGGTAAGGCAAACGTAGTAGCTGATGCACTGAGTAGGAAGGAAAGAGTGAAACCTAAGAGAGTTAGAGATATGAATATGACCCTTCAGTCGAGTATCAAGGATATAATACTAGCGGCTTAGGAAGAGGCGTCTAATAAGTATGCGGGATTGCAGAAAGGTTTAGATAAGATGATTGAACTTAGGAATGATGAAGCTTTGTATTACTTGGATCAAATATGGGTTCCTTTGAAGGGTGATGTAAGAACCCTGATTATGGACGAAGCCCATAAGTTGAAGTACTCTGTACACCCAGGAGCTGATAAGATGTATTATGACCTTAGAGATAGGTATTGGTGGCCGGGTATGAAGAAGGACATAGCTGTGTATGTGAGTAAGTGTTTGACTTGTTTGAAGGTTAAGGCTAAACATCATAGGCCGTCTGGCTTATTGCAGCAACTTGAGATCCCTAAATGGAAATGGGAAGGGATAGCAATGGATTTTGTGACTAAGTTACCTAGGACTAGTATTGGGCATGACATAATCTAGGTCATTGTGGACCGGTTGACTAAGTCTGCTTATTTTCTTCTTATGCGTGAGGATTATAAGATGGAGAGGTTAGCTAGGCTATACTTGAATGAGATTATTACTAGGCATGGTTTATAGATCTCGATCATATCTGATCGTGATAGTCGGTTCACGTCGAGGTTTTGGCAGTCAATGCAAGAGGCATTAGGAACCTGTTTAGACATGAGTACGGCTTACCACCCTCAGACCGATGGTTAGAGTAAGTGTACTATTCAGACTTTGGAAGACATGCTGAGAGCATACGTCCTTGATTTTAGGGGAAGCTAGGATGTTCATCTTCTATTAGTTTAGTTTTTGTATAACAATAGTTATCATTCTAGTTGAGATGCGCGCCGTTTGAGGCTTTGTATGGTAGGAAGTGTCGTTCCCCGATTATGTGGGTTGAGATTAGAGAGGGTCAGTTGATAGGACCTGAGTTAGTGCAAGAGACTATTGAGAAGATCTCATAAATTAAAGATAGACTTAAGGTTGTGCGAGATCGTCAAAAAAGTTATGCCGATAAGAGGAGAAAGCCTTTAGAGTTCAGTATAGGTGACCATGTCTTGCTCAAAGTGTCGCCTTGGAAAGGTGTGGTACGCTTTGGGAAGAAGGGGAAATTAGCACCTAGGTTTGTTGGACCTTTTGAGATTATTAAGAAGGTAGGCCCAGTGGCCTATCGGTTAGATTTGCCTGAGGATTTAAATGGTGTTCATGACACATTCCACGTGTCGAACCTTAAGAAGTGTTTGGCTGATCCAACACTGTAAGTGCCCTTCGATGAAATCCGAGTTGATGATAAGTTAAATTTTGTGGAAGAGCCTGTGGAAATCTTGGAAAGAGAGAATTAAGAAATTGAATCGAAGTAGCATTGCCATCGTCAAGGTTTGGTGGAATTCGAAATGTGGGCCTGAATTCATGTGGGAATGTAAAGATCAGATGAAGCTTAAGTATCTACATTTGTTTAGTGCTGATGAGTAGTTGAATTTCGGGGACAAAATTCTTTTAAGGGGGGTGGAATATGACCCTTGTCCTATTTGTGTTTCGAATATTCTAATTTAGTCCTTTGACTATTTGATGATTGTCAGTCTATTCGGAATTTATACCGTGTTGACGGTAGTGAAATTATGATATTCGAGAATGTTTCATGGTTTATTGTGTATAATAATTCTTTTTAGAGGGTATTATTATGTTATGGATGTTTCGGGTGGTTGACTCGTGAATTCTTAAAAAATGCCGAAAATGAGTCCCGACATGTCCGTTAATGTCCAAATGAGTTTTTTGGAGGTTTAAAATAGAAATATATCAAGTAAATACTCTAAGTTATTGGAAAAGTATTTTTAAGATGAATACAAATGCTAAATAACTTTGGGAAAAAATTACGATCAAGTTTTATGAGTTTTTAAGTGATTTCGACACGAAAAGAAAGACCCGAACCCCTTTTGAATTCCAAAATCAGATGAGTACTAGGAGACAAGATGACTATTATCTAGCAAAGATGTCTAAACATGCTTATTACTAATATTCCTTCCACCAACATTCTCATTCATTCATTTCATTTCAAAAAAAATACACACACACTAGTGTGTGTTCGTTCGAATTCCACAACACACAAACACATAAATCTTTTAACTTTGATCAAGAACGTAATGATTTAGAATATTTCCGGGTTGATTCTAATGTTCGGGTATTCATTAAAACAACGTTTGGGTTGTCCGGTTCGCTTCAAAATTTATTATCAAGATCCTTTTTGTAAGTTTTTCAAGTTTAAATATAACTTGTCCTTTTGTATAGTTAATGGTGCATAGATGTTAGTTGTACGGCCCGTTCGTTTAAAATCGAAAGCGAAGATTCTAAAAAGGGTTGCTTAGGGTGCGTTTTGGTTCAAATAAAATAAAACAAAGATAAGGTTTTGTTAGATTTGATATTGTGGTTGTGATGGTTGAAAAACATATATTTGCTATGTAGCTTATTTTGTATATGGCTTATTTTGGCTTATCTATAGGTTCGAATGGCTTATTTTGAGCTTATAGGCTCTCGAAAATTTGGGGTAACACAAGGAAAGTGTTTTTAGTTATTACACTAATATGTCGTATTTTTGTGGACTATTATTATAGCTTATGGTGGTAACCAAATACGATTTATTAGCTTATTTTTAGGCTTGATATATATATATTTTTGGAGCTCGTGGGCTCACGGCCCAATAAGCATCAACAAGCCGTGGCTTATTGATGGCTTATTATGGTCCGGATTATTTGGTTACTTATTATATTGGACTTATACTCACTAATGAGCCTTGGTTTTGAGCTTAGAACGTATATTGGATATATAAAACCTTAATGGACCCTTATTGGGCCTTAAAGCCCAATAAGCTTTAAATTGTTGTTTTAAGGATTTTGGCGAACTTTTAAAAGGTGAGATGTGATTATGAAATGTATTTGAAGGTTGTTTTAGGGGAAATATGAATTGAAAAGCGTGGCGAAATACGGTTTTGAGCTTTTGTCGAAAAAGGTTAAATTGTGAAAAGTGTTTGAAAGTAAGGTATAAAAACTTTGAGAAACGTCATATATACGTAGGAGTCATGCCGAAATTTTGTAAAAAGTCTATACTTAGAATTTTCTTAAAACGTGATTTTATTTTTAATAAAGTATTATTATTATTTTATTTTTAATAAGTCGGCTAAAAGACGAAAAATATAATTTTTCTCGAAACCTTTCTAAAATGATTAGTATAAATCAACGTTTCATTTCGTAAAGCATAAAGGGTATATTTATGGTAACTAGGTGTACCGAATGGATTTATCGAAGTATACTTATAAGTATTTATTTTCTAATATTACTTAGTTATTCTTCATAGATAATATAAGTATGTTATACTAAGATGTGAAGTGAGATATAGTATCATTTGAAGTTAAGTGGTCAACCATCACACCACTAAAACTTTTAAGGTTACCATACAACAAGCATCTAATCCTTATGCATCATACCTGAAAACGATTTTGGTAATAAATGATTTAAAATGGGACATTAACTGGATTAGGTCGTGTGCGGATGTCATTGCATTTTCTTGTGATTTGAATTTGCTATTGGAGACAGTTGCTTGGGGTGAGTTCTTGTAGCCTCATTTTTTTAAATCTTTTCCATTGGGGGAAAATTATACTCAAATGTGTTATGAACTGTTTTTTAAACTGTGCAAAACGTGGTTTTGTTTTGGGGATAATTAATGTGCTTATGACTGCTATGTGAATAATATGTGTTGGTACGCTATGCTATGTGATCTTTCTGTGTGGTTCTTAACCCTAAATAGCTCCAGCTAGTAGGCTTTAGGTGTGGTATGTCATTTGGGGTTGTGACCCTAAGAACGGTGGTGCACGCTGGTGATAAGACTAACGGGGATGCTAGGTCTTGGTACATGATTAGCGGGGATGCTAAGTCATGGGTTTATGATTGATTGTATATATTCACTGTCATATAGCACAATTGACTAACTATTTGAGATGTTGGCACGTCAACTGGGTTTAAGGTCAAACCTATGAGCTCACCAACATTATTGTTGATGTTTTCGAGTATCATTTTTAGGTGAAGTTAATGGTCGATAAGTTGTGATGCATGTAGCAGACTTTTAGAGAATCTCGTCGGAGTCTTGTCTGAGGAGTCTTTCTTTTGATGTACGTTATGAATTTCATTTCTTGAGGTCTTAGAGTTGAGATTGTATGGACCCCTGTGTGGCTTTTGGTTGAAATAAATGGTGACTATGGGTTGTGTTCTTGATTGGGACATCACTCAAGGTGGTATTGAGGTTGATGGTCATCATGACACTCTTCCATTAATGGATTTTAGTTTTCTCTATTTTAGTTTTCACAATGACCTTCACGAAGGGTTAAATTATTAACCAGATTTGTTAAATCAGAAAGGTATGAAAGAGACCTACTTCGAGGATTTACCCTCCAATTCCAACAAACGCAACAGTTGCCATCCACCAATCTCCGTCGAGTATTAAGAAAACAGTTTTGATCAACTTCCATGGCGTATAAGCGAGGAAATTTATCCATTAGACGGAGACCAGCTTCGTACCATTCGTCTTTCCAAAACAAAATCTCCTCACCATTACCAATCTTTGGGACAGAAAGGATTTCTAAGAAATTCCTGCTCTTATAGCAGAACCGCAATTATAATTCCAATCCCGTACTTCATTTTAGACATGCCCCATCAAAGTCGAGAGGGACCCCCATCAATAGCAGAATCGTAACTTATTATGTAATAATATAAGTGTTTTAAAACCCGGGTTGAAAAAAATGTGAACGGGTCAAGTGATCGGAAGCGGATTTTACCGAAAAACCGGTTAACTGTGACACACAGTGGCATCAAGGGTCTCAATTAAAAAATCGTTTTTTAAAACATTATTAATTATCGATTAATTATTTTGTAATAATTTTGTTGGATGAAAGATCTAACCTTTGTTTAATTACATGAGTGTTGTGATGATGTTCAGATTTATCTATTAATTCACATGTTCCTTACACCAATATGCGAAGTTTAATATGTTTTTGTGAGATTCTGATATATACTTTAATAGATTTTAAAAATGTTGTATTTTTAATGTATAATCTATATAAGGTATAAAGTTAGGGTGGTATTTATTTATTATTAAGTTATTAAAAGATATGGAAATTATAGTTTATTAACTATATTGATTTATTTAAAATTCAATACATTTAGTTTTATTAATTACCTCTTTTCTTTAAGTTTTACTTTTTCACAAATTTGACACCTATGTTTTTATGTCTTTTTTTCTCCATCAAATTTCTCCACCAATTTTTTCAATTTTGACCAAAATTGATTCAATTTTGACCAAAATTGATTCAATTTTGACTTTTTTTAACCAGTCAGATATTACAATTTTACATACGTGTCAAAATTAAGCGTTTTGATTGGTCTAATTTTTTCTTCTATAAGATCAAATTTCATACAAAACTTTGAAAATTTTATTATATAAAAGATTAAAAAATAAGGATACAAGCAAAAAACACACCTTTTAATAAAAATTACAGTTTTCTCTCACATACTTTTGCAAAATGACAATTGTACTCTTAACTAATTAGTTAATGTCTTTTTTAAATTGTTCAAAATAGTTATGCAATAAAGGAATAATATTGTTAAACTTGATTAAAATTTTTTATCTTTTTCAGTTCTAAGATAATTAAATTGGATACATTCTTTAAATATAAAAATTCAAATCAATTATCAATTTAGGACGAATGAAGTTACATCTTATTTACATTCTTTGTTTGAGTGGTGTTTTGATAAAGATGTTGACCAATGTGAAAATATCGAGTTGTAACGATAGGAAATGCACTTCAAAGTAGTGCCCATTGACAATGGTTGCGCGCTGCAACATATGTGGGAACAAAGTGTGATGATGAAGACAATGAGGGTGGTGGTTGTCGCAATGATGATGGTGGTGGTTGACAATTACGGTGGGATAAGGTGATTGGTGGCGCCATATATATCGACAATGTTGTGACAATAACAAAAACGAAAATAACAGCAAAAAAATGGTAGTTGTAGGCAACATATATAGTGACCATGATAAGTACAAATTGGACAATAGTAATGGTGGACGATCACCACGACATTAAGAGCACATGTATGGTTTGGTGCCATGGCTTGAGCCATGACCAAAAATGCATTTTTTTCCCACAACACAAAAAACTCCCATAACACAAAAAAGTGGCTCTGGTATGTGCTTAATTACACATACCTTTTTCCATTGAAAACGGACTCAAATGACTAAAAACAGACAGAAACTGCCAAAGATATGTTTGTTTTACACTTGTGTTGTGCAGGAAAAGGATATCACACCAAAAGACAGAAAACACAGCAAAAAAATGACAAAACCAGACACGGAATGGAAAAGCTGTAAAAGACAAGGCCAAAGCAAAGCCAAAGATCAGATAAGTCAAAGTCAAAGTCAACTCAACAAATCAACAGTCAAAACCAAAGCCGTAATTGAAGAATACTATTGGTTGCAATCTCAACCCATCTGATGGGCCGGGAAAGCCCAATAGTATAATAACGAAGACTGTGAAGACCAAATGGGCCCTCAATCAATGACAACAGCCCATTCGTGTGCAATTGACAGAGACTATGAAGACTTTGAAGACCCGATCCTAGCCCTTGAACAAACATCTCAGCATTGGGCACACAAAACCCGCCGGAACTTATTGGCTTAAAAAGCCAATAACCACAAGCTGAAACCTAGTTGGGCCATACACAAGTTGGCCAATACATAACCCAAGACATTACTGGCCCAATACCAAATTTTTATAAACCATGTGTGACCTAAATTGTCTAGTTTAAAAATGTTTGTAAAAAGAAAAAAGTGTTTTAAAAATATAAGGGACTGAATTTGCAAGTTTCCAAAACTTTTATCTCTTAAGTATAACACAAGGGCCGAAACGCAATTCACCAATTCCTTTCTTTAATCCTTTTGATTAAAACACAAGGCGCTGTTTATGCCATCTTTTTATACTCTTTTATAAATACTAAAAAGAAAGAAAGAAAAGAAATGGAACAAAGAGATGAAACCCGAGGGGTTCTTCTTGTTTCTTTTCAAAAACTTTTAAGATGTGTTTACCCTATCCACGCTCTCCTTCACATAGATTTGCCACCACCCTCAACCCCACCCATCACGAGTTACACCTCAGCTTTTTAACCCCAGGACAAACTCTACCAGTCCCATCCCTTCCCACCACCCACTAACCCTAATCTTTTTTTTTTTTAAATTTTTATTCTAATTTTTTTTTATATTTTTTCTCTATTTTTTATATTATTTTTTTTTTTTCAAGCTCTCCACGCTGGCAATCCCCCTCAACCGAGAAAAATCATGGCCGTAAAATGAGTATAAACAAAACAAGGTGCTCTAGGGATGGGAATTGTTGCTGAGGTTGTACCACCCACAACAAACACAACAAGAAGAAGAGGGAAGCAAGGAGACTTATAAATGATAGAAACACAGCCGAATTGACACACAACCTTTTTATTTTTAGCTTTCTTTTTATATTTAATTTTAATTTAAATAGTAATTAAGTTTGCAGAATGTTTACTTTGTAATATTGTTAAGTTTTCTTTAATGAAACTCCCAAGATTTATGAAAAATTTCTTTGCTTTGTTACTGTTGAAATTACAAGGTTAAGGGATATATGTTTAAATCTTTTTAACTTGTCTTATATTGCAATAATCAGTCAGTATTACATGGTTACGTAATTAAGAAAAAAATTAAGGTTTATGTCAAATCAGTTTGTTTAAAAGGAAAGTTTTTGAATAATAAGGGGGTGTTTGGTTAAGCTTAAAAGGGTGAAAATGGTAATGACTCGGGTTGGGGTCATTAAGAGGCCATCTTTTCTTAGGTGTTTGAGCTTAATTAAGTCTGTTTTACTAAAGTTTTTTAGTTAAAATCTATTTTCCAAAGTTTTTACAAGCATTGTTGAAACTGTTAGTTTTTGAAAGGAGATTACAATGGCTTATTTGGTTAAGCCATTGTGATCCTGAGTAAGGGTTCAAATTGTTGTCATTTCAGTGTTTAATTTTGTTGCCAAGGTTATTGAGTCGTTTTGTACTTGTAAGTCAAAACTGCAATGCATGATTGTCTCATTTTTTTTAAATAAATAAGCCTAACTTTCCATCTAGAATATGCTGCTATTTATTGTTTTTAAAAGCTAATTTTGAGCATAAGCTCATTCTCCCATTCTCTAAATTGTTTGAGGTTGTTTTCAAAAAATTAAGCATTTTGTGCTTATTTGGCTGAAGCCAAAAAGCCCTCATGCCTGTTTGCTATTTGCATGGTGCTGTGCACAAGTAGCAGCCAATTTCTAAGCTTATGGTACAATTAAAGCATTAGTATTTTTTTTTGCTTTTTAGAGTATGTTTGTAGGTGTATATCTTAGGACTAATAGCTTTGTTCCCCATAAGTAGATTATATAGGGACAGTAAAAATTGTAGCTTAAAAGTCCCTATTTAACTGTTTTTCTCTTAAAAATCAGTTTAGCTTATTTTCTCTTGCAGCTTATTTTAGGGCTTAATTTTTGTCTTAGTTATAGCTTTTTATGATCATTTGGCTTATTTTCAATTGATATACTTAGTTTTAGTTCATTGTGTTTAAATAGTATAGAAAAGCCAAAAAGAGCTAAAAGCTTTTTAAGATTTGCCCAAAAACTAGCTTATTTTCTAGCTTATTTAGTAGACAAAGTCAAAAAGTTGCTTTTATTAATGTTGTTAAATAGCTCGGTTTATAAGTTGTAGTTGTTAAGGTTTTTTGATCAATCTTAATTTTTAAATAAGCCACAAATATAAGCTCTATCTAGTCGTAGGGGCTGTTTGGGTATATCTTTGATAGTTTAGGGGTAATCATTTACACTGGAGTGTAAATTTTAGATACTTCACCCGCCTACCTTTCACTTTACATTTGTACACTTCCTACCCTGGACTTTTCGAAAAATAAATAAAAGGGGGAAGTCAGAGGCGTGTGAGCCAGATCGAACCCGGGAACCCACCTGTTTCGATCAAGCCCCTTTTACCAAACATCTTTTCACACTGCGCTCCTTGGGTCTTTTTCGTTAGAGGGGACTAGGCAATTGTACTTTATGCCCCTTTTAAGCTTTTAAGCTATTATAAGTTGTTCGGACTCATTCTTGACGGGCTTATTTGTCGAGCTTATTTTGGTTTTCTTTTATTTTTCCTAGGAACTTTATAATGCCTAGTATTTTTTTGTGAATCTTTTCAGAATTTTTTTTAATCGTTACTATTTTTTATATTTAATTTAGATAAAAAGTTTATTTAATTATAATAATCAAAAATTATCAAAAATTACATTTGCTTTTTTTAGAAAAATTTTTTTTGTAATCTTAGTTTGTAGGAAAAATATAAAAAGTTTTCGCTAGGGTCATTTTATAACTTTTCATCGTTTAAAGAAACGGGTCAGGGTACGGGTTTTTTGTTTTGACTCGTTTTGGGTACATTCGAACTCCGTTTTCGGTCTAGTCTTTTTCATTCTTCGTTATTTGATCCATAGAGTAGTTTAGAAGTGAAAAATTTTCCGTAGGGTTATTTTTAAAGATTTTAGGTTTTCCCCCTTTTGTACGGGATTCGGGGTTTCGTTTTCTAGTTTAATTTCATAATTTTTAGGTTTTTCTTAAACGTTTTAGTCCGTTATTGTTTAATTTGACTTATTCAACTTCCCAAACTCATTCCTTCCTTCAAACTCAAATCTTCGATCGTATCGATTTACCATTCCAGCCTCGTTGGGGATTTACGACCCGGGAAAGCTCTATACTACTTCTCGGTATCATTGACTCTGCTGTTTTTACACTTCTATATATATTTTATATTTTATTATATTTTATATATATTTACGGTGTGAATCCGGCACGATCAATTTTTGGCGCCGCTGCCGGGGAGGCTGTGCAACCGTTTGTCTTTACGTTTGACCATCTGTTTTTGAAACTGTGAATATTTTCTTTTATTATAAAAATATAAAAGTACAAAAATATTTTTCATTTCTTTTTAGTATAATTATCAGTATAAAAACCAAAGAAAAATCAAAAATATAAAAACATTGTCCATAAAAAAAAGAAAATAAAATTCACAACTTGGTAAAACACCAAAATATAATATTCTCAACTGAGGTATTATCATAATAAGTTCCGGTGAACTTGTTGGTTCCCAATTCGAACAAAAGATTTAAAAACTTGCCTTTTGTGTCTCTTACGACGTACGGCTCACCTCGGAAAGTTGAACAAACTATAAAGTGGGTATAAGGAGGGTTGTTCCTAGGAACTACGACCCGAAAGGAGAAATAAGCTTCGCGCTATTCCTACTCCTCCGCTCACCTGTGAGTTTATCTTTTTGAGAGCTACCGTGAAGTAAGCTGATTATTATTATTTGGGTTCAAGTTGTCTAGTTTTAGGTTCCTGTCCGTTTAAAATAGATTGTTAATAAACTAAAAAAAAAAAAAAAAAAAACCAAAAATACTCTTCTTGTTCTCTATTTTAGTGCATGCGCACTCGTTCTCAAGCTCGTCGTCTACAACAACAA
>BQNB010072113.1:7585-32540 GCA_026074375.1 Tanacetum coccineum
GAAATCTTAAAGAAACCTAATAAGAAACATGATGAAAATTAAGAAAATAAACACCCTTTTGTAGAAGTTACTTCGAGAATGACGATTATTGACTTCAAGAAGCTCTTGTTGAGTATTCATCACAGTTAAATGTAGCTGATACATCCTTGCTTGATACCAACGATTTGGTAATTGCGGATCAATCCATCTGAAAAAGTTGCAATTTCTGATAGGATCCATGAAATTAGGGCAACCAAGAAACCTCCTTGCGGGGTTATTTTCTGTCCACGAAGTCTGCAACCTTGCTAATTCACCACAACCACAAAGGATGTTCATGTTGCTGACGTTGTTCATGTTGTTCATATTTGATGAGAGGCTTGAAGAAGGAAAGGGTTTTAATAACCCTAGATTTGTTTTTGATTTGGTAAAAGAGAAAATGGGTGAGAAGTGTACCGTTGGGCCTTTTTATAAAATAAGGGAGGTGGAAATCAGACGTGGCCAAGCCTGGGTGAGGTGGAAAAAGTGTCAGTATGAGGTGGCTTAAGAAACCGGCTATCACCCGGTCACCCCTCATCAAAGTAACCTTAGTGTAACTTATATAAACATTGGGTAACCTTGTTAACAAACCCGTGAACATTAGTAACCTGAGTGAACAAAATGGAACTCTAGTTACTTAGGACAACTTTTTGTGAAACTTTAGTAACCTGTTTGTGTATTAACCCTATACTTAAAACTAAATTAAAATATCAACTAATATTGTTTTATTATAGTGTATTAAAACTTGAAATTATAAGTTTTTTTTTTGAACGACAACTTTATTAAAGCTAGAAAGACATTACAAAGAAATAAGATAGGGGTTTTTTAACCAATACTCCCAAGAAAAAACCCTATTACATCTACTAGAACACCATAAAAAGGACCAAGAAACAATGTCCTCAAAAATCGTCGAACGATTAGGAGGCGAAGCGTCAAAGACCAACTGATTTCGAAGCCTCCAAATCCGCCACCAAGCAACATAAAAAACACCTTTTAAAATAGACTTGAGACGGGAAGAAAGTCGAAAGGATAAGAACCAAGCATCCCAATCCGAGAAAGAACAAATCTCCTGCCAATCCAAATCCCACCAACGACAAATTTTACGAAGAACAACCCGAGCCACGTCACATCGAAAGAAAACATGCTGAAGATCCTCCATAGCAGCATTACGACAAATTTTACGTATTTCAATTTTAGAACCAAAGATCCTATTACGTGGATTTACGTAGGATTATTCCATGCATCAAATATCTAAATGTATTTTTGGATTTAAGAAGCATACAAAAAGCCAATTATGAGAATTTTTGGAATATAGTTTGGACAATGATTGGATGAATGATGAGGTTGAGAATACGTAGGAAGCAAAAGAGTGTAGGAATAATCATGGGCGGAGACAAAAATGGGGGCCCAAGGGGCAAGTGCCCCCTAGCGAAAAAAATTGTAGTGTAAATTTTTGAAAATATCTAATTTTTTTCGTAATTTGCCCCTTCTAAGAATCATTTTGTAGCGTAGTTATTAAAAAATATCAAAGTGTGCCCCCTCGAGCCAAACTTTCTGGCTCCGCCCCTGGGAATAATATGATTATGATTGGTTGAAAGCTGTACGTGGAGTAAAGTTTTGAAACTTTTGTGTCACATAACTTAAACGTAGTTTCTCGTGCTTTAAAATTTTCAAGCATACGTTTCCATCTCCCGCAAGAAAATACACAACCCTCCAATCATAAATTGTTGTTCCCATAAATACACATCACGAGGTCGCATGTTGGGTAATAAGTACCAAGTAGGGTTATAAATATTTTAGAAAAAAAAATTAAATGATATTTTTTACAGTATAATAATCTTAACAAACTGTCTATTAAACCTTTTAAAATAAAAAAGATTGTTGGAAAGATTATGAGAAAAATGTAAAAACTTCTATGTCTTATGATTTATGTGACTTGCACTTCTTCATGTTTATGTTTGTATTCATGTCTATGAATTTAGGTTTATAAAAAGTTGACCTAAAATTCGTACCGAGTCTTATTCACCACTACTATGTGATAAGTTGGTAGTTACATCTGTAGATTTTTGAAAACTTTTATCAAGTCATTCGAACTTACATTATAGATCTGCCGCCTATGGAGAGGATTTAACCATCCATTGTAGATAACCGGGCTTGGAGTTTGTTCACCAGCCAACCCAAGCCGCTTCCGAGACATACACTTCCCCAACCGTCACACCAAGATAACAAAAGGAGTGTTCAAAACATCACACCCGATCGTTATTCCGCCGCCTGCAAAACAAAGAAACATTCTGAGAAACCCCCGACACCCAAGATCTTGACTCTTAGCGAAGAGTTGATCTTAAGACCGCAACCAAGATGGAAAGCAAATAAGAACTTTAACAATATTATGTAAGTTCTGTTCGGGTACCACTCTCAATGAACATGGCATCGACAGCAAAAAAAGTGAGAAATATTAACTGGCCAAGCAATTGAAAACCTTTCAACAGCCCATCGTCCAACAACACGGGAGAAAGAGATATGTAATGACATCCATACTCAAGAATGAAAAATAAGGGGCCGAAACTGATCACCTTGTATCACAACCACTAACAAAAAGGGAACTCGGACGTTGGGCTTTAACATTAAACCAACATGAAGCCATGAGGAAGTAAAAGTACCACGGATCCACCTAACATCCAATTTCGGCCCAAACCCAAACGCCTGAAGAATACCAAGAGATAAATCCCGACCGAACCCGAATCATACGCTTAGCAAAATCAACCATAAAAAACATACTTGCTTTCCTTTTTCGCTTACACAGTTTAACACCTCCTTTACGATAAAAGGACCCGTCCCAATATTTGTCTATTAGCAACCAAGGCCGATTTAGAGTCCTCGAACTAAAATCGTATATAACAGTACGCCAAAACGACTAGCTAAGACTTTTCGTGTCACCTATAAACGAAATCCAAATCAAACTAATAAGCCGAAAATCATTAACAGAACATTAGCATCATTAACTTTAGAATTAAGAGTGCGATGAAAGACGAGTTACACCCCTTGGAAACTACGCAGTACTTAAAAAAGTAGTCGACCTGCAAATCGCAAAATCCAGTCCACGACAAGACTCCAATAACTTTCCTAAAAAAATTCAACGTATAACCATACGGGGTCCAGGAGACTTATTCTCGCCACAGTTCCAAACAGCCCTAACAGATAACAACGAATTTCGTCCCTCGGAAACTGCCCTATATCCAGCTCATCCACCTGATCCAAGACAACCGATTATGAAAAGGAGCAGTAAGTTTGAGACGATCCATGACACGGTTGCTAAAATTGAACTATCAAAGTGATTCTAGAATGCCTCCTCACAATACTCGATCAGTAAGCACCAAGTGCCACTCACGAAAACACATGAATCGACATACTGAGAACACCTTTTGTTATTAATACACCATGAAAGAATTTAGAATTCACATCTCCTTCGATAGCCTAATGTGATTTTATATTTTTGAACCAATACTTAACCTCTAAAAGTTTAATATCTTGCAACTGCGGTTAGATCCATACCGATTGAGAAGGATGTCATCAAAACTTCCTCTTTCCAATCTTTATCCAATAAGATCAAATCATTCTGTAGAGCATTCTTTGAGTTATGAATATGAAACTTTTTATCTTAACCCATAAACGAGATAATAGACTAAGGTCTTGCAATTTCTTCTGAACCTAACTATAGCATTGGAATCAGAATGCGAAAAAGACAACCAACGCAAGCTCCACCATCGAATCAAAACCCTCCATCCTTTACCAAAGTGATAAAAGAACCAAAAACGGAGTCGACCGAAAATCAGACCGAAACTTCCCTCAAAGAATAGGATCGATGATCGAACAAGTTGACGGTCAAGAACACAAAGCTGAAATAGACCGTGAAAGGATAAAGCGATATAATACCTTCCGTAATAAAAAGCGATCTAATTTACTCATTTTGGAGGCTGCGGGATGCGACCAAGTAAACGATTACCCATCCAACTTACATCCACAATAACCAGAAGCCAACAAAAAACAAGATCAAAACACCGTGCACTAGAAGCATTAAAAAGACGAACCATAAGTCTTCATCCATATTCGAACGCATTAAAGTCACCGCATTATAATAGCTCTTTCGCCGTTCATCTCCGTACAAGATTAAGAAAAAAAATCCCAAGAGCCCTTTTGCAACCCAGGCAGTTGAGCGAGCGAAACCGCCACCAAAAGAATCTTGACATTACACGTAACGTCATGTTCCCGTAAATAGCTATAAAAAATTATCAGAATAGTAGCGCCATCTTTCTTGAAGATAAAGCCTCCCAAATACAAAGAATACCACCAGAATTCCTAAGTGTCACTAGCAACAAAATCAAGTTCGAATTTCCCCATAGGGACTTTACGTCCATATTAAAATACAATCCATCTTTGTCTCTGCAACGCTACAAAATTTGATCCTATGCTTATAAATTTAACGATCCTTAACCCCCCTTTTTCGACCTTGTGCCCACACCCTTGAATATTAGAGAAAGAATATTCATTAAAAACAACTTGATCTCCTTGTGCGCCAATAAAGCTTCCATATCTTTCAAACACCCATCCCAATTATAACCGCATAGAATGTCCGACCCCGTACCATGGTCATCCAAAAAAGTCAAGAATAGAGCCACCGTAATAACTATATTGTGAAAAGGAAGAAACTGATTCTCATTAGTAGGAATCATGGACCACCTTTGAATGTCCATACCTTAGCTATCCACCCTAGGCATATTCACCATGTCTTCTCCATTAGGAGGACCATCTTCAACAAATCTCACAAACTTTCAGCGTGCGTACACAGAAGTTTAGGGGTAAAACCAGGAGATGCGATAAAAGAGGTACCCGATCACGAACGTCTTAGCGGGAAGTTTATTCAATAAATCAGAAAAAACCCAAACGGATCCTTTGATTGTTGTTTGTCCGTCTCCTTACCATGACCATCAACATTACATTCATCCACATTATCACTGAAAACTGTCTCGGAAACACCATCCACATTACATTCATCATCTGACTCGACATCACTATTCTGCGCCCCATCATTAAGAATTCTAGCGCCATGCTTTGATTCGTCATCCGAGGTATAAACAGACTCAACAAACCTTAGGTTTCAAGAAAACTCGATTCCCAAGTAAAAAAGTTCCTTTCTCGTCCCGAGCCACAAACCCCTTCACACATTAAAAATTCACTGAATTTCTCCAATATATATTCCTGGTTGTTTTCGTTCTGAATGCACACGCTTTACTGAGCAAAAGAGGAAGCTAAAATTATCCTCCGATATCCAAAGCCTCGCCCCATTTTGTTACAATCTTGGCAAACGTTTCTCAAACCAAACTTGAAGTGGGATACCTTGCAGATGTCCACCCAAGACAACACGTCATCACTAACAAAATCATTATAGCATTAAGAAGCATACGGAACCAAGAGAGTTAAAATAACCCTACATGATCCAAAACTTTTGCTTAAACCGCTCGTTATCCAATTCTATTCACACCCTTAACCCACCTAAATAACGACAGCTTCACATGCTCAAACCTTCCTTATCTATAGAATCCGTAGGTTAAGGAATGGAAGTTAATATCTTTCACACGCCCCAATGACATGACAGGAGAGGTCACGTTCAAACAACACATAATCATCCAAACACGCCGGGAGGAAGATACAGGAGTCACCAGAGGCAATCAATGGTGGAAAGTCTCTAGCAGCAGAAACAAATAACCCAAATGTACCATGCACATTGGATTGAGAAGGCCCCGATGGTTTTACAGGTTTGTTTGCACGTTCAAAACGGGCAACATTGGCATGGAGATGGAAACGACCAATCCAAATCGTACAAAGATTGCCAACCAAACGATCTAAATAGTTAACAAAACAATAACCAGACAAAAGCAAAACGTTAACCTGCATTGATCTGAATTAAAATAAAAACCGTCTATCCACCTTCCATAACACCCTTCGCAACCTTCCCACTTCCTCTACCTCAAGATATCAGGAAAATGGTTACAAAAATAGATTTAAAATACGAACAGCTTGGTCTTCATTAAACGTGAGCAGGATGAGGACAAAAAGAGGAAACAACCAAACCTATAAAAAGAAACAGCAACGACAAACAACCCTAAAAAAATCAACCCTAATGAAACTCGTTCCACACATGAATATGATAAAATCCAAGGAGATCAGAAAAGTATGAATCCACAATCGATCAATGAGAGGTGAATATCACTCCAATCAAGAGAATTGATCAAGATCAAAACCCTAGATTTAGCAACTACGTCGAACCAATCATAAAACAAATGAAAGGATAACAATTCCCAATCGATAAAATCACAGGATCGAAACGTTATTACGTATCGGAGAAGGATTAGGATGAAGGCATATTAATTAAAAGAAAATGGGTTTTTCATCATGATTCGGCGGATCAAGATGGTGATAATTGAGATTTGACTTGAATTCAAACGTTTCGTATATGATTAACCTTTCTAATAACTAACATTTGCCCTATGGTTAGTTATACTTTTATATTAATAATTTAATATATGCAAATTAAATAATTAGTTAGCAGATATTTCTGCCCAAAGGTGATGTATTTTGTTGATTGATTTTGCATAATTTAATGTAGAAGTTAATAATGGGTTGTTAATGGATCCAACGAGAAGTTAACAATTACATCAAACTTCTTATGCGAATCTAATTTTGTGTTGTGGTTAGATTCCAAAAACTAACGTATGCTCTATGGTTAGTTATGCTTTTATGTTAATAATTTGATATAGTCCCTTATGTACATAAGTACAAGTCATTTACTTAGATAACCATTTATAAGTTCTTGTAACCACTAAATATTTAAAACATGTTTAAAAGGTAAACTAATGTTTACTATGGTCATAAAGAATTTCTACATGCATTATGATACGATCATCTCATACCTCCTACAATTGAATAACATGACATATCAATAAGGATTAATGAGAATTACAAAAAGATCGGATTGCATTTTATATGACAAGGTTTAATTTTATAAACTCAATGATAACACGTGAAAGTACACTTTTAAATAATTTTCTCATCATTAAGGTCTACATTTTTTTTGTAAGCTTTTATGCGATCTTGAAATTAAATGGATAAAGTAATCTCTTATGTATTTCATTATAACATTTTTTCTTATTAAGTTTGTTGACTTTTTTTTACATCAACTATACTAATAAATAAAAGGAAAATATGAAATTAACAATTGTGATTACCACTGTCCATAAAGCTGAGATCTTTATTTTGTATAGCTTACATTATGATAACCAATTTATTTAATTGTTTAATAACGAGAAAACTTTAGTAAGATAATCAAAGTTTCTCTATATGTGTAGACTAATTAAGTAAAGACACATCTAATAATCTTAAAATATTTATATAATGAAACAATGTCTTAGAAAATGTTTTATGTTCAAGAGTTCTTTGAAGAGATTTTTCACAAGTGTTCAAAGCATGTGTTAAATGGATAACAAGGATTCTAATGACTTGCTATTTAGAAGGTTATAAATCATTAGTGAAATAAATTCCTGATTTGAAACCAAAAATAATTTTTTTATAATTAGAGTTTGGTTTTTATAATTTTTATTCTATAACCCTATTTGTTATGTTAAAATTTGACACTTAATTTGTTAGTTCAATTTTAAGTGTTTTGAATTTAAATTATTCATTCTCAAGATAATTATTTGTTTGTAGGTTCATATAGTTTTAAAACCTCAGAATTCATATACAACTAATATTCAATTATTTTAACAAGTAAAAACTCTTTTATAAAGATGTGCACATTTTCATGAATGACATTGAAAAACAAAATAAATAAATAAAATTCTCTCCATTCTTTTTTGTTAATATTGATAATTATAAAGTGTACTTGATGAGAATCTCTTACGTATTAAGGCCGAGTTTTATAAAAGGTAAATAAATCATAAAGATAAGATATTGGGTCAATTAGGGGGTGAAAGTTTATTATGATAAGCACGTTAAATTAATTACCCCAATCTATATGTCTTGTGTTGGGGGAATGAAGTTGTAAAATCACTTAAGTAAGCTTTAACCAACTTAATTAAATGATATTACATAAAGGCGATTGTACTTTTATGAACATGGTACAATGTATGGAATGTGATTTACTATCATACATTCTCTGTGAACCAAGACATTTTAAGAAACCCCTAATAACATGACGCAAATATCTAATATCTTTATTTACGGTCTATTAGTTGGGACTAACAAAGTAACTAGTTTAAGGGTTATTAATTTCTAATCCTATTAAACTACTGTCATATTTAAAGTTATTGAATCATTGACTATTAGCTTATAAATTGCCTTACATGTTATAAAATGTTTCATTTTTTTCATGTATCATTAGAATCATCAAAATAGACTAACTAAGTAATGGCAAAATCAGTGGGAGTATGTATTTAAAAAAAATTAATAAATGATTCTACTTTCAAAGTACATGTAAATGTATTTAAGAACTTGAAATATTCATTTTATCGCATGACAATAAATCATCACATATATTAATAATCTCATAATGTTTTAGCTGATTGGCTATTTTTTTTAATTCCTATTTTCTTTTAGCAATACCATTTTTGTGACAAGTTAACTTATTGGCGTAAAGTCATTAATTATATGTTAATTTATTTTATTCAATTGATGTTAGTTTTTTACTTGTCGGATTGTCTAAGACCCATAACCCATGTTTAATGCAAGTTGCTCTAACTATGTAAACCAAAAGAAACAATCAAATAATAGTACTTATATCTGTCACAATATAATGTTTGCAATAAAAGATGTCTTTAAAAATAAGACATTTTATTTATCATCAAATAAGTCCATAATGTCATTACTGTTAGTAGATCATCCAAGTTTAAGAACTATATTATGAACTTTATCGTTATATTCTTCAACTGTAACTTGCATAAGATATCTAACCATAAAGTAGGTTGGAGGCAAGTATTAGATGAGATATAAATAAAAAACAATCAATTTGATGTCTATACTTATGGTTGAATTAAAATAAATCATATATGAAAATTCTCTATGTTAAATGTAATATAAAATTGATAGACATATTATCATTATCTTAAGATCAGTGAGAGCAAATTTGTTATCATTGTATTATGTGGTAAGATAATTCTACAACAATGAATGACAAAACTAAGGTTTTATGAATTTGAAAGATTGTTTGCAATAACTTAAGATCTAAAAGATGTCATAACATCATAGACATCATAATGTGTACTATGGGTCTACAAAGAACATTATAAGCGTTCAAAACACCTTCTAATGTTTAAACTTCTTAATAAATATTTTTTTACTCCCCATCAATTGTATATATTGTTAAAGTCAATTTTGTGGTGTCATAAGATAAGTTTTAAATTAAGACATGCGTTAATCGTTTCAAAGAAGAATAACCATATATTACTTGGTTACTTACATTATACTTTGTTTATTGTAAAGACTATTATATTTTTCTCACGATGCATTTTCTTGTTTTCGACTAAGATCATTTTTAAAGGTGTTATTGATAATTTTTCATATAACAACAAATGTCCAGTAATTTTATATCTCAACACCAAGTTTTAAAGGTTAAGAGAAGGTTGAAGACATTGTCATCAAGTATTTTGTACACTGACTTAATGTATTATGTTACTTATGATAGGTTTATCACCCAAGCTCTTATTTGAGGTATAATTACCGGTATAAAGATTATTTGATACCTTACAGAATACATGATCCTAACTTGTGTTTCTCACATTATGTTAAGGGTTTTGCATTCCTCATTATTGTGCACATTATAGATATATTATGAGAAACAACTTATGTTGTATCATGTAAAATGATTTATTATTACCATCATGTTTCTTTTTCCATTCATATTCATTATGGCTTATGATAATCATTCTTCATTTAGAATAGCTATTTGTATAATCAGGTAGGAGGACCTTGCATTAACTTGTGTATGCAAGTTATTATTCTGTTTTGGCATATATAGCAATTTTACTTAATCGTCGATGAACTTATAAATAATAACTTGGCCATATATTAACGTAGTACAAAGCATAAATAGGTAATCGGACCAGTGGGAGAATGTTAGTGAATATCATATTTCGATATTGGATATTTATCTATAATTGTGTCCTAACCTATTTAATGCATTAGTATATTTGTACATTATATATTGTTGAATTTATATGGGTAATATTAAGAGTAATTAAATAATATTTAGTTACCATAAAAAAACTGAAACTTCGAGGATATAGTATCTTGATGGAGGTCTAATTTTCTGAAGAATAATGTCTAGGTAATGAATTCTGGTAATGATTTCATAATCATTACCTAATTAGGAGTTGATCCCTGCTTGACCTCTCTTATAAATAAGGATTATTCACCATACACATAAAAACATAACACAAATCATTACGATCCATCACTAAAAGAGAGGATTTAATAGAAAAGATCTACAATCCAAACCGATTATTGATCATGGTATCTCATCTCTCACATCGATAAGTTTAAATGTTAGATGCTTAATATTATTTGATTCGTCCATATTATGATAATGTTTCTGGGATAACTAATCAACATCCATATAAATTTATATAAAGATGCTTATGTTTTAACAAACATGAACTATTAGACCATGGTTTATGTTTAGATTGCAACATGAATATCCTTAACATTTATGTGCACATTTATAGTGAAATCGTCCTTGTGATCAAGAAGATTACAAAACTGTTCGAATTTTACATTTGATGTCGATGTAATGTCTTGGGATCTGGACTACGTATCCAACTATGATATCATATTCATTGTTCTTAACTTCTTGTTTTGAATAAGTGGGATGGTTGTTGGACTTGTTAACATATATAGTATTATTTTTAAAAGTTAATGACACCATGTTATATGCATGATAATAGTGATACTAAAATATCAATAGCATATCATATGAGAAAAATGTTAGTTATGAACTTGGTGCATAAGTCGATAATAGGGATGAAAAGTCCACTAGATCATCTAACTGTGAGATACCCAATTTCCTTCTAATACAACGTTAGAAGCTTGAATTCAATGTGGAAATCTCATACTTAGAGATTGGAACACATGTTATATCCGAAGGTATGTGTTCGAACCTATAAGATAAAGAGGTTGAAGTTTATCTTCTTAATAGTTCTTTTAAAAAAAATGCAACGCATGACATGATTAAAAAGACACTACACTATGTGAGTATGGAAGTTTTGTCGCTACCAATTAATTTGTACTATTGCTATATATATACTCATGAATGTATAGGGATGCATGGCTTGTAAAGCGTCAAGTATAAACATTAGAGAAATGTAGAAACTTGTGTGTATACTATCTTCAGGTATTCAAATAGGTTGACGGGTTGAATCGTTACGACACCTCGATTCTCGAATATTTTGAATGTGTAGTATACTAAGATGAAAATTCTATCACAAGACATTTTCATTTATGCATGAGTTTGATTACTATGTAGAGTTTTGATTAGTTTGGGAGAATCAAAGATTACACTAAAATGGGGGAGGATTGGTTGGTAATTTTAGTGTCATTAAAACATTTTGTGGTAATAAGTGATTTTACCCAGAGACAAAATGGATTTCAAGTATGATTATGTAAAAACCAAGTCAGGAGGTGTAGCATGCACGCTTGCATAAACTAATTAACTTGATTCGGATATGATGAATGGTAAGAGTTTGTGATAGAAAATTCGTTTCACTAGGATGTTGGCAACCTTTCAACAGATATGTATTATTGCAAATAGTAACAAAAAATTATCGATATTAAATTGTTGATTGAATATTCTATTGAATAGTTAGTTACTTTACACCAAAAGATGTTATCATTCATGAAAGGGTGTGACTTTTCACTAAAAGTCAATTTGTCTATTATAAATAGACCGATCTTTCATTATAACATGAACAATCATAACAACCCATACAATCTTCTCCATGTTTTTGCTCTTATTCCTGTGCCTAAAATTTGAGTGTGTTCTTGCCTTATCCCATATAAAGAATTCATGTAATCCAAGGCACCAAATAGGGTCGAAATATTATATTCGGAAAGTGAACTATAAACGATTCAAGAATTGTCCAAGCAATATTTGATTATCAAGACCCGAATACCAACAGAGGATAACTATTTTGTGGTGGGTTGAACATAAAGCTCCGATACTATATGTAAAATAGCAAATATAAATATATTATTGAATTTGTTTTTGTGATTACATAATGAGGGATGCATGTGTATTCATAATAAACTAGACTATTACCCCTAAAGAACGACGACGTGGGATATTAAAGCGTTAATTTGTTTGTTGATTTTCTTAATTAGTTTTGCGCGTCATGTAAGATGTTATAAACCCTGACGACAATTTCTACAATTTTTAACGCATAGTTTTAAAAGCTATGTTTTCGGAGATTTCTGATAAGGTTTATAACATCTTACATGACGTGCATCTTATAAAAAGGTTTGGGACTCTTGAGGAGGATGTCTATGCACAAGTATTCACCTAAAGATGAAATAAAGAATGTTGAAAAAGATGACGTCGTTCAATATCAATCCCGATGAATCATGTTTCCTAGGTTTTCCTATTAGCACAAAATACCCGATATGAAGTCCCGCATTCATGTTACCAAATAACATTTCATGTTTAAGTTTATTTGTATCGTATTGGATATGCAAAATTTTAAATTATCTACCAACAAAATTAAATATTATTCTTGTTCTTGTACAACACTGCTCACATACGGGCCTGTTTAACCTTTGTGGATAAAATTTTGTTTTATATTTGCTAGTTCGAGTGAACGACATAACATGCAGGGTTCATAACAAGTACATGCATTATAAAAAAATGTCACGACGCGCGACAGCCTTATTACTCGTTTTTAGATCTAATGATTGTACTTATATTTAAGTTTATTTAGTTTCTAAACAAAAGTGTATTTTTCTTTTAAATATAGCATAGACATCTCTATAGACAACATGAATCAACAACAACGTAAAACCCCTAAAACTAATGGACTAGCACTAGCCAACAAACCTAAGTAACAATTTGTTGTTATGTTAGGTCTTCATAATTTCGTCAGTCCTAGAGTCCTAGTCTCCTCCTAAAACTCAATGGATTACAAAAGAGTCAAAATAAACGTGCATTGGCCAAGGAGCGTATGTGGATCGATCAAGAATTAAGCCCAAAGTCTAGATACTCCAGATAAAGCGCGTTAATGACTACCCAATTTTGCCTCAACTAACTGGGATTGCTCTTGTTAATCATCATTTCCAGGCTTCCACAAACCAAAAAAGCCCTTTTAAAAGTTTTAACAAGCAACATTAACCCCGCGCGTAAGTTGCTGCGGGCGTTAATTTTTTGCGCGTTGTTGCGGGGTCGTTTTTTTTGTTCGGTTTGTTTTTTTTTTTTTCGGTCTCAATGTTTAATATGATTTGTTTTTTTTCATATTAAATGACAATCTTTTTTTTTTAATAAAGGGGATTTTTTTTTGCCCAGGTCAATAGAAAGTCGTAAACGTAATTTTTTTTTCTTCTTATTTTTGGCGAAAGAAGGGGGGGATTATAAAGTTTTTTTTTTTGGCCCGGATAAAGGGGATTTTTTTCTGCCAACGCCGATAGAAAGTCGTAAACTGTCAATTTTTTTTTTTTCATCTCCTTTTTGAACGAAAGCAGGGGGGATTATAAAGTTTTTTTGTTTTGCCGATGAACAGTTACCACCGGGAATAATTAAAAAAAAAAGTGTGTGCCGCCCGCCCAACACTGGAGCACTGTAAGCTACAGAATAAAAATGAACAGGTGGTTTTGTGAGTGGGGCATAGCGACGTCGTTTTAACCACTTTTTTTCAATGTTTGTTCCTTTGGCTAATAAAACTTATTGGTTTTTTTTTCCCTTTCGTTCATCTGTTGAATAAATTTGATTGCCTAATAAAAGTCTAAACCCATGTGATCCCAAAAGGGCTAGGCGGCAGCAGCATGTTGTTCGCTGAAGACAGACATTGCTGTCACCAACTATGATAAATCTTAATCATCAAGTTAAGTCCGATAGCTAATATCCATAATGAATTAAAACGTGTGATTGATCGATTTATTTATTCTGTCTAATCTGTCTCTCCGTTTAGACTGCCGAATTTTACATTAAAAAACTATGGACACAAAAAAAGTTTTCATTTTTATTTCCTTTCATTTTTACATTTATGTAGAAATTTTTTATTTGTTTGTTAGTAATAGATAATTATGTAATCACTCTAGAAAGAAGGAAACTTGTTACAATATTTGGGAATGATAATATTAAGTTCTCTAGAATATGTGAGAGATAAAAGATACACCATGTGTGTTATAGAATAAAGATGTAGCGTTTCATTAAACATACAAAATTACAAACAACTTTGGTAGCAGTCCTAAAGTAGGGGGCCCCAGGGAGTAGGGCCCTTTTTAGGGTATTATAAGTGAGCGACTGTATAGGGTCTTAAAATTTGTCTCGTTAATAATTATATGTATGTGTACACATATTTTTCACGAAAAAAAAATATTTAGAGGAGAAAGTATCTTAAATGAGTAATATATTGAACGTTTAAATAAGTAATTGCAGTATATCTTATAAAACGGCTGACACTTTATATAAACATTATATCTTATAAACACACAACACATTATTTAATTTCGTCCAAGACCCTCAAACTTTTTATAAATTTAGAGACGACTCTACCTAAAAGCAAATAGGATAACTAAAATATGCGTATTGTCGAGATATAGAGGTATTTGTAAGACCAATAGAGCATCTAAGTCATGAAAGATGTTGTGTGTTTATTTTATTTTCTCTTATTATATTTTGTAGATTTTTTTTTTTTGACAGCCAGAACAACAAAAGCGGCATAATTTTTATTAGAAGACTAGTAAATACTAGAAAATTAACAGAGTTTAAAAAAACCGGCTTGTAACCCTTAATGTTCCCAGTCTAGGATAATAACTAGAATTAATTTATAATCTAACTAAGAACAAGAAATCAACGAGAGGTTAACAACGTATTAAAATCTATATTTAAATTTTTGTTATAAATATTTAATAGTTAGTTAAAGAATAATTATAAATCCAAAAAAAAGGAAAATATTTAAATCAAATCCCAAATTAAAAAAATTAAAATAAAAGAGTAAAAAAATCACATAAATCCGAAACTAATTAATAATTATAAATTAATTAAAAAAAACAGCTTCAAACACAACCCACAACGTAAATCATCGCATGCCTTCCCACCCTCATAAACCTAACACATGCCCCCTATCTCGATCTGAACCCGCACCCCTAACAACCCCCCCACCCCCATGCCCCACCCCAGTTTCAATGCAAATCCCCTCCCTGAAAGTCACATCAACTTACCACACCTATCTAGTTAGATGCGTTTTTCCGCCTCCGGGAAAACAAATTCTCCCAATGACCAGGACGCAGATGAGCAAAAACATACTACACTTAAAAATATCTACTAAATTCCAAATATTACTATATGATGTCCATACTTCGATGAATGTCTACTTAATATTGTAGCAAAGGTTGAACTCTCTTGTATGGCAACCGTACATATAAGCCAAGAAATGAAGGCATAAGCAATTTCACCCTATCCATAATGATAATCTTATAGTGGAGTCCGATTAAGAAGAAAGACCGCCCGGAACATAAGATTAACCCTGGAAGGAACATTCCAGCGTAGGAGCAACGAGTAGGGAAAGACAAACTCACATGGGAGAGCATGGTTACAAACGAAGCGACAAATATGCATTTTGCAAATGCAACCGTGAACAATCTTTGCTGTATCCGGCATTTCAAAGTCTAAAAAAGCTCGTGTTAGATCAAGAGGAAGTTGACTAAGAGTTTCCATACTAAAGCACAACAAAGCCTCTTCCACCTCTCTTGGATTATGCCCTCCATTGAGTTTGAGTGCCAAGTCCGAAAGTCCCCTGAAATACATGATCATCAACTAGGAAAATATGATTAGTTTCGGAGCACTAACGAGGATTTAAAATTTCCGTGGGGGGGGCTGGACAACTTTCATAGCCAATAACTCTTCCCAAAACTTTGATGGCGTCCTATCTTCTGCCATTTGCCTTTAATTTTTCGATTCTTTAGATTTATGAGGATGACTTGATTATCATGATCGACATGAATTGCTTGCAAACAATATTAACGCCATTCCGTCATGGTTAGAAGATGATAAACGGGGAATGTCAAAAAAGCCAGCCATAATCTATCTCCGTGAATTCCTATTGAATAATTTAGAACCCATAAAGTTTATGTACTATTTAAATAATAGCCCATTTCCATTTGAGGATAAGAGCCGAATTAGAAGCTTGAACATTGCCGATGCTAAAACCTCATTCTTCTTTAGTTTCTAAAGCTTGCTTCCATTTAATCCATGAAATCTTTCTATCCTCGTCTTTACTTCCCAAAGAAAATCTTGCTCTCAAAGATTCTATAGAATTAATCACACCTTCAATGTGAGCCTTAAATAGAGACAAATTGAGAAGTTACTCTAAGTGAGATCCGAGCATTTATTTTAAATAAAGTGAGATGTTACCATCACCGATGAAGCATATTAACCTTTGCCAATTACTAATCGATTTTTTTTTTTAACCTTTATACAATGACTAGGACACAAGCTACGCTTCATTCTTCATATAAACGCCCGACAAAGGGGAGCCCGCCGAGATAGTAAAAGGAAGAGATGAACACTACATCTACAAACAAAATACGAGAACAAACATCCTGTCCCCGGGAGAGACAATCTCTCAAACTTTCCCGATTGTTTGAAATTCGCGAGGGCAAAACGATTTGGACTTTTGGATGTTTGATTTGAATTCCCGACAGCCAATAATAATAAATAACATGAACTCAAAACCTCAAGTTATTAAATATTTTGTTTGCTCATATCCATTCGCACAATTAAACAGAGCGTCATTCAGGCGTAAAGGAAATGTGAAAAGTGCATAACCTTGAGAATCCAATGGGAGAGGCCACGAAGATAAACATGGTAAAATATTGCATCATCAATGTGCACATGGTAACCCCATGCTAATCCATCCCGATAATCAACAAAAACGGGAAAAAATGGTCACCTGGTCTAAGACCATCGACTATCTAGAACCAGAGGTAAGACTCTTTTTGGATGTTAGTTGCCCCATTAACCAAAATTGAAGATTAATGAAGCATAACATCTTGGGATCCAAGCAATCCACAGTACCTATCAAACCCATGAAGTTCATCATAACAAATAGATAAATTCCCAACTTAATCGCGTCGAATATGCTTTTTCAAAGGTCGACATTTAAAAAAAATAGCATCTTGCTTTTTTATTTAATTACGTTTTTTTACACCTAGCCAACATCTGTGTTTATCAAAAGAGGCCCCATCAAAATTTTGTCCTGTCTTCCTTTGACAAAGGGCCGTTTGCTCAGAATGATGAAGCTATCAATTACGTTTGCAAAGACGATTAGCTTAAAAGCTTGTTATGACTTTATATTTAATACCGATTAACTGAATGGATTTCGATGTATTCTTTGAACGAACTTCGGAACTATGTTTTCTTTGGGATGAGAGATATAAAAAAAACGAATATTTTGTTTTATAATAAATTAGTCTTATCTTTAAAACTAAATTTTATTTGAGTTTGTGTTTGCTTATCTTTTACTTTATAAACATATTTTCTTATCTTTAAATCATAACCAAATCATAAGATACAAAATAAACTAAAAAATATACAGACTTATAAATATAAATCTAATGTATATAATACATACATAAATCAATATTTAAAAAAACAAACACCCAAAAATTCTTTTGTTTTAAGTATAGCAAACCAAAACCAAATATGTAGAGGCTACTTTTTATTGGAAACGAATTGCAGAGGAACATTCGTAGGTGAGATCGAAAAATTGTATAGCCTGAGCTTAATGTTGATATTTATCTATATTACCTATGGGGTGCTACATTTTGCAAAAACCACTAAAAAAAGAACCTTCCCCATTGATAAACCCCCCCTGGGGCCCCGTTAAAAACGTACTAAAAAAGTACAAAGTATTTTTTTTGTAACACCTCCCCCTCTTTTTACAGTGCAAGAATAAGCACAATTTTTTTAAATCAGTTTCTGTTTCGTAATTTTTAACAGTTTCATACTTTTGACCTGTTAAACTTTATATTTTTCGTTCCATTTTTTCCGTGTCACAGTTTTATAACATATATAAAATTATATAAAAAATAAATAAAAAAACATGGTTTTTTTTAGGGGTGCTACTATTGGTACCCCCTGGCCCACAAAAAATACGGAAGTATTCGAACATATATTTGGACATTTATGTCCCTTCTTTATTACAATGCAAACGCATTTTTTTATCATTTTCTGTTCGTAATTTTTTACCAGTTTCATACTTTTGTGACAACTGTTAAACTTATAATTTTTTTTTTGTTGCCGCATTCTGTCGTTCACTGTTTTAAAAATATAAACAAAATTTATAAAAATAAAAAAAAAATAAAAAAATAATAATAAAAAAAAAAAAAAAAAAAAGGAAAAACCAGAGGGGGTACAAACGGCTTTTCAGGGGTACAAATAACATGAGCCGTATTTATATCATGAGCCATTACGTATAAGTTCATGCACTTAATCATAAATCAAATGGAAACAAAGAATGACAAGACAGGAAAATCAAAACAAGAATATAATCATATGGTGTGAAAGGTGAACAACCGACCAAATTAACTACGAGGACAAAACAAATTCCACGGATTGAATCAACTAAATATTATTTGATCATTTACTATATCACAAAAGTAGATATTAACATTAGCTATATTAGATGTTATGTACAGCTAAAAGCTAAGACAATTGTTTTTTATTTTTGAAAGTGATGTAATTGGCGTTTTCATTTGTTGGTTTTCATGAAAATCGATAGGGGTCGTTTAAGTAGTCGTTACTATATATTTTAGGAACAAAGTATCTTCTTCCGGTAAAGGTGGTGATGAAAACAAGCCGAGCAATTCAAGTTTGAACTTGACTTAATCGAGTTAAGCTTTAATCGAGCTTGAGCTCGAGCCTAATAAACTAGCTCGAAACACATACGAGCCGAGCTTGAGCTTTTAATATGAAGAACGTAAATGTTAATGTGAATATTGGTATAATAGTTAAATATTTATCGTAGAAGGACTTTTTAAACAACGTAATGTGAACATTGTTATAATAGTTAAGTAATTATCGTAGAGGGACGTTTTTAACTCTAATCCTCAAATGTTTTGTATAAGTTCTTTGTCTTTGAGTCCATCACGTATTTTCTTTTCTAGCTGAGCTCAAGCATTATTCGAATATTATTCGATTTGAGCTCAAGTTTTGATGATTAAAGCTCGTCGAGCTACCGAGCTAAGCTCGATCCTAACTTGTGATTTTCGAGCTGGACGCAAGCTCTGTAAAGCTCGAACTCAGCTTAGCTTTTTTTTTGAACGGCGATTTATTAAAACACTAGCAAGGAGCTAGATCAAACAAGAACAATATAAGGGTTCTTAAGCCAATCGTCCCACTTGAACGACGCTTTACATCTGAATTTACACCAATAAAAAGAACTAGAAACTAAATTATCAAATATCAGCGCCTTTTCAGGGATCTTCTTATCAAACAGAAGCTTGTTGCGAAAGTTCCACATATACCACCACAAACCATAGTATACACCCTCAAGAATGCCTTTGAGTTTGGATTAAATCCAAATAAAAACCAACAAAACTCGCCATTCCTCGTAAGAATTCACATCCGAATAGTCGATATTCCACCAAGAAGATATCTTACGCATAATATGTCTCACTACAACGCATTGAAAGAAAATATGGTTTGTCGATTCCACACCGGCATTACAAATGGGACAAACAATCGAATCAATATCCATTCCACGACGAGAGATATTAAAACGCGTTGGGAGCGCGTTAGATTTGACTTTCCAAGCTATGATATTCACTTTGATTGGCACGGATTTAACCCACCTAGTCGGAAAACTTAGATCCTGAAACCGATTCCCATCAATCTCCTTTCGAATTGAAGCCACCGAAAAGACCCCATCACTTTCTAACGTCCAAACGTAACGATCTTCGCAAGGCACGAGAGTAGTCATCCGAGAAATCTCAGCCAAAGAGTTAAGTTGCATCTCTTCAATTCCACTTCTCGCTTTTCTTTGAAATGAGTTATCTAAACTTGACGCATTCAATTTTGAATTAATAGTAGCATTCTTATTCAACTCAAGAGAGAACATACGTGGGAACAGCTCTTTAATGACACCGCCTTCATACCTTTTGTTGACCCAGAACCACTTGTTCTCCCCATTCCCCAGCTTCAATCGGATGTAATCTGCAACATTAATACCCTGACCTTGTAACACCCTTACTTCGTGAACTATCGATGTCCAGCAGGTTCGAACTCCACCAGAAACATCCTTGTTCAAATTCCCGTCCTCTCTATAAATAGCCTTGATCACTTTAGTCCATAAGGAACATTTCTATATTACCATGAGTATCTTCTAAAATACTAGTTGGTTGATTATTTAATTTTAAAGGTTTAGGTTGAATTATCTCTTCTAATTTCCAAGTTTGATTTCTTGTTATTTCATTCCATTCTAACCTTTTAGGTATACATACTGAAGAATTTTTAAGATTAGCTTCAAAAAGTATAGTTTCATTTTTAGCACGAGGTTATATAGTTGTAGTCATAGTTTTATAATATACTCTATATATTACTACTAATGGGTCAGATCCTTCTTTTATCTCTATATTTTAAGTTTTAATATTTAAAGTTAGTACATCTAGTATATTTTGATCAAATAAAGATACAATAAAATTTGGATAACAATTAGAATATATTGGACATACGTGGGAACAGCTCTTTGATGACACCGCCTTCATACCAATTATCGACCCAGAACCGTATGTTCTCCCCATTCCCCATGCATTCAATCGGGATGTATCTGGCAACATTTAACTACCCCGGACCTTGTAACACCCATACTTCGTGAACTATCAATGTCCAGCTTCGAACTCACCAGAAACATCCTTGTTTAAATTCCCGTCCTCCCCATAAATAGCCTTAATCACTTTAGTCCATAAGGAACATTTCTGATAATAGAACCGCCAAACCCACTTGAGCATGAGACCTCTATTAAGGGCAAACAAGCTTGATACCCCTAAACCCCCTTTATCCTTCGGAGTTAGGACCTTGTTCCACTTTACCCAAGAAGCTTTGTTACTCTTTGGATCCTGGCCATTAAAGAACCGACTACGAATAGATTCAAGAGATTTAAGAATACTCGAGGGAACCATAAAAATGGACATATGGAAGATTGGCATAGATCCTAACACGGGCTTAAGAAGAGTGAGTCTGCCTCCGATTGAAAGGATTTTCATCTTCCATCTAGAAAGACGAGATAACACCTTGTCCACCACTTCTTTCCAAGCTTGCTTTCTTGACATATTTCTCCCAACTTTCGTACCCAAATAAGTGAATGGAGTCTTAAGGACAAGACACCCAAGTTTAGAAGCCGCGTTTTTAACCATCCCATCTTCAACGTTAACACCCATAATCTTACTCTTACACATGTTAATACGAAGACCAGAAGCCCGGAAAAAACAATCCAAAACTCGAACTAACGAATCGATATTGAGCTCACTCCATTGGCCAAGAAAGATTGCATCATCCGCATAAAACAAATGAGACAAATTCACCATGGAATTAATTTTGATCCCCGTAAACAAACCCGCATCTACCACACGTTGAAAAGAAATATGCAAGCTCTCCATAATAAGAATGAATAAAAAAGGGGATAAAGGATCACCTTGTTTAAGACCTCTAAAAAATTGAAATTCCTCCGTAGGACTACCGTTGACAAGAATGGACCCCCTGGATGATCTAAGACAACTTTGAATCCAAGTCCTCCATCTTTCACCGAAACCAAATTTATTTAACACATCATCCACGAAATCCCAGCGGACCGAATCAAAAGCTTTCTCGAAATCAACTTTGAAAATAAGAGCGTGTTTTTTCTTCCTACGACACCATTGAAGAACCTCATCAAGAATAAATGGACCGTCTAGGATTTGTCTGTCCGCCACAAAAGCTGATTGAACCTCATTGACAAGATCACCAAGCACACCAACTAATCGGTTCGCCAAGATTTTAGCAATAATCTTGTATAAGCTCCCGATCAAACTTATAGGACGAAAATCCTTAACCATGTTGGCATCAAGGATTTTAGGAATCAAAGCAATAAAGTTCGAGTTACATCCATTCGGTATTTCACCATACATGAAGAAATAGTCAACAGCCTCGAACACGTCCTTCTCAATCACAGGCCAAAAATGACGGTAAAAGCTAAATGAAAAACCATCCGGACCCGGAGACTTATCAACGCCGCAATCCCACACAGCCCTTTTAACCTCCTCTTTAGAAATCCTGCGTTCCATATCCTCTTTCTGATCAATCGATAGGGAGACAGGAAAAGGGGTATCAATACACGCTCGATTCACTGATGGTTTATCGAACCTACCCCGAAAATGTTCAAAGAATTCACGTTTCACCTGAACCGGGTCATCGACCCACGTCCCATTCACCATAATACCCCGAATATTAGATTGATTGCGCTTCTTGTTTAGCATACCATGAAAAAACTTCACATTTTCATCTCCCTCGATTGCCCATTTAATCTTGGCTTTTTGAGCAATTTCCGAAGCTTGAATATTATTTACCTGATGAATCTTGTTGAGAATCTCCGTACGTTTATGGACCACCTCATTCGAGCAATCTCCCTTATCAATAACCTCATCACAAGACCGCAACTCCTCTTTAAGGAAATAGATCTCACCTCGCGAATTCGACCTATGAATAGAGAGCCAGCTCCGAATACGGTCTTTAAGAAATTTAAGTTTACCCATGAAGTTTCGGATGGCATTTTTCTTGTTAACAGGAGCCACGTTCCAAGAATCCCTAACCAACTTGTCAAAACCATCAACTTCCAGCCAGTAACGATAGAATCGAAAAGGAATAGGACCGTAATCATACCTGACTTCACGTAATAAAATATAAATGTATTTTACTTGTCATCGAATAATTTTCTAGATAGCGAACTTTTTTCCTTATCTGGGTAGTAATATTTCAAATTCGGTCTTCTTGAGGTATTTTATGACATTTTGGTCCTTCAATTTATTAAAACTCTTATTAGCTGAGAGGGGCAAAAATATTACAAAATACCCCAATAAATCTAAATTTGAAAAATTAATACCCGAATAAGAAAAAAAATTATTCGCTACATAAGAAAAGATTTAGTAACAAGTAATATACATTTATAAGTGATTAGCCTTTTATTTTAAACTAATCATGTAATCCGACTAATAATCTAAAGAAAGTTAAAGTATGATAAGCATTTAAATAACAAAACAAAAGAGCAGGTAATACTTGTATCAAATCCCTGATTTCAAAAACCGAACCAAAAAAAAACCCCCACCACCCCCCCCCCCTCTAACAATGACAAAATAGTCCGATCTCGTAAAGCTACTCCTCCGAAAGAATTAGGATCCCAAATCACAAGATCCCTCCGAGTTAACCAACAAATCACTATGCACATAATCAAAATTAGAATTACCCCCAGCAAGACTCACACTACTTAGATCAAATAGACCCATCTTAAAGTTCTTGAAGACCCACAAAATTTACTTTATTTTTAACACACAAAACAACTAAAAAAACATAATGGATGCGTAGAACAAAAAACCAACTCCTTACCCAATCCTTTTTTTGGCCTTTTGGGCAAGGCCTTGAACAGTTTGAAAACATAAAATTCGTCGATTTAACCCCAAAATTCTCCTTGGGATTCAATGATCTCAGTGATATCCTTGATGCACCCATCCATGTTATAACCCATAGTTTGGCCCACCTTCACAACTTCCTCCATAAGATTTAAAATAGAACCCCCCGTTCGTGGCAGAACAGAGTACTTAGAGTGACCCGAACGCTTTGAAATCTGAATTTAGTTTTACGACTCAGAATTATCCTTACCATCTTCAACGGATTGGGTTTTAAGTGTATTTTTCATCGGTATAATTTTCATAAAGTATTATATAACATAAAAATATATATTTAAAGTCAAAGTTGAATCAGTTTGACTCTGAAAAGTCAAACTGGACACTTATTATGGGACGGAGGTAGTACATACTAGCTTATAGACCCGTGGATTTACGGGAAGTGTAGAAGAAATAATCCATTAAGTAGTTAAATAAGTAAGAACTTATTTTGTAAACAGTGTTTCAAGCACCTCTTTCACGTCACTCTCATCAATGCCATTATTTGCCTCGAGATCATTAATTATGTCATCATTGTTATCCTCCACTGATAATTCGTCTTCCTCCTCCTCTTCGGAAAATTCAGGAGTCCACCCTAAAACTTCACTTGCGCGCACCCAATAAACCTTACCCCAAAAAACAATTTTGAAGCTCTCGTGAATGTGCTCACAAACCTTAGAAAGAATGCAAATTCTTTTGGAATGAAGATTCGACTCATCATAATCATCAACATCCAATAACTCACCCCATTTAGCAGCAATACGTTTAAAAGTAGGACCCGACGTTATAGTTACTTCTTATCTTTCTTATTTTAAGAAAACTTCTTATTTGATCCTAACTCTTCCTTTCAAATCATCCCACTTTTGGGAAGAAGATTTTGGAGAGAAAATTAACCATATTTACTCTCCTCTTCTTCTTTCTTCTTTCTTGGAAAAAACTCGGGAACACAAATATGTTTTGTTTTCTTCTCACTTCTTTTCTCTTCTTTCAAAAATAAAAC
>BQNB010072114.1:0-25505 GCA_026074375.1 Tanacetum coccineum
AAGTCAAATAGAGAAATAGAATATATCTAATAATTTTGGGTTGTTTCATGGAAATTTTGATATAGGACCCAAAATCATATAGACCATCTACAAATAGACCATTTACGGTCTAGAAATTGCATATGATCAAGAGACTCAAAATCAACGAATCAGTTTTGAGAGAAAAAAATCTAGGTAACATTTCTTTATTTACTCTTCTAATGTTTATTTTCAGCTTTAGAAACTTTGCTTTGGTTTCCTAAGGAGGCCAGCTCACCGAGAAAGTCCCACTTTGCTGCCAAAGCGTGAGCTCAGCTAGTTTTTTAGGTACACCATGGCTTGAGCTTGTTTATATACAAGTACATAGGATCGTACCCGCGCAAAGCAACGTTAGTGTTTGGTTTTTTAGTTTTAAGAAGAAAAGTGTGTGGTTTGGGCGATGGTTTTGGGGAGAAATTTTAAATTTATGAACGTTAGAAATGTCGTGGGGAAAGTTTTTGAAAGCAAACAACTAAACGGTGAAAATAGTTTTTGAATGTAAGGCTCGAAAAGCTCGAATTTATATATTAACATTGTACTATTCGATAGTCAAACTCATCAAAGAAGTCAAGAAAATACGCGATGAACTCAAGAGAAAAGAACTTATACAAAGCATTAGGGTAGAATATTACATTGTATGATGTTGAATGCAGTCATTAGATATTACATTTTAAAGCTTCAATTGCGCAGAAATACACTTTTTTGCATATTCATTTCTTGTTTGGATTTGTCTAAACACAACTTTTCCTTTGTCTTTTATGTAATTTCAGGTTGAAAAATGTCTGAAAGAGTTGTTGGTCCCGCTATTGGTATTGATCTTGGGACGACATACTCATGTGTTGCTATCTGGTTTGACAACAAGAACCGGGTGGAGATCATTCCTAATGAACAGGGAAACAGGATCACCCCATCCTGTGTAGCTTTCAATGATTCAGAGTCATTAGTAGGCGAGAGTGCAAAAAATCAGATAGCTAGGAACCCTGCTAACACAGTGTTTGGTAAAATCTTTCTTCTTTTGTAAGTATAATTTCTTTTGTTTTCTGGATAATTTTTTGTTGCTAATCATAATCCTTTTAAGAATTTCAGATGTTAAGCGTTTGATTGGAAGCAGATTCAACGATCCTCAAGTGCAGAAGGATATGGAATTGTGGCCTTTTAAGGTCATCGAAGGGGATTCAGAGAAACCAAGTGTTGTAGTCGAGTACAAAGGTGAAGAGGAAAGATTTGCACCTGAAGAATTATCAGCCATGGTTCTCAAGAAGATGAAAGAGGATGCTAAACTGTTTCTTGGAGAAGAGGTAAAAAATGCTGTGATCACTATTCCCGCTTATTTCAATAACCGACAACGAGAGGCAACAAAGAAAGCAGGAGCCGATGCAGGCCTTAATGTTTTGCGTTTGTTAAGTGAGCCGACAGCTGCTGCAATTGCATATGGCGTGGACAATTTATCTGACAAAAATTGGAACAAGGATAAGAAGACTGTATTGGTCTTTGATTTGGGTGGGGGAACCTTTGATGTATCTCTTCTGATAATAAGCAAAACAGGTGCTATTGATGTCAAAGCTGTTGGGGGGGATACTCATTTAGGCGGTGAGGATTTTGATGCAACTCTCGTGAATTACTGCATTAATGAATTCAAGAAAAAAAACAGGGGTGTGGACATACGAGGTAATCCAAGAGCATTGGGGAGGTTGAAAGTTTTTTGTGAGAAAGCAAAGAGGGATTTGTCTTCAATGAGTGTAGCTTCAATTGATATCGATTGCTTGTATGAGGGCATCGACTTTTTTACTACAATTAGCAGAGCCAAATTTGAGGAACTAAATGCAACTTACTTTGACAAATGCATTAAACTATTAGAAGAATGTTTACGTGATGGGGAAATGTTGAAGAAGGACGTGGATGAGGTGGTTATTGTTGGGGGTTCAAGTAGGATTCCAAAAGTTCAACGAATGGTGGAGGAGTTTTTTGGTGGGAAGACACTTTGCAGGGGTTTAAATGGCGACGAGGCTGTTGCTTCAGGTGCGGCCATCTTGGCTGCAAGGTTAAGTGGAAATTATATGAAGCAGGATGTGGTGCTAATGGATGTCATTCCTCGCTCTTTAGGAATTGAAATTGATATAATTGATGGTGAAAAAGATCTCATGGAAGTTATTATCCCTAAGAATACACGCATACCCACAAGCATGAAAACAAAATGTTTTGCATATGACAATAAAACATCAGTAGAAATCTCAGTGTATCAAGGTGAGGGGGTCAAAGTTAAGGACAACTTATTACTTGGCAGCTTCAAGTTTGGCGGCCTTACACCAGGTACCAATGGGCGCTCATATATGGAGGTTTGCTTAAATCTGAATGTTGATGGGATCCTTCTAGTCACTGCAGAGGAAATATCCACAGGCCAGAGAAAATCAATCACTATTACTAAAACCTGAAATTTGTCAAAGTGTTTAAATGTTGATGGGTCTTTTTTTTAGTTTTTTTAAAAACTAAAAAACCGATCATTTTCTATATTTTCTATGTTTTATTGTTTCAAGATATTTTATAGATGAATATTCTGTTTACTAATTTTCGAATGTGTATTGTGATGTTTAGATTTCATTTGAAGTGTCCCTTCAGACGATTTTATGACAGTTAAAAAACATACACCTTTTTATGCCAAGATGAACTTCTCATTTTGTTCGGTTTTTATATATTCTAATTCCGTAAATACATGTCATTGCTTATCATGACTGTTCTGATTTAAAAATGCTTTTTTACTTTCAGCAGTTTTCAATATTTTTTTAATGGGGCAATATCATATTTCCCCTTATTTAAAATGGAAATTTCATATATATCCAAACATGCTTTAAAAACATTGTACAATATGCATTAATGGGTGCACTTTGGGTATATATGAAATTAATGTTTAAAGTAGGGTGATATATGAAATTAATCTTTTTTTGGGGCAATTTCATATTTCCCCTTATTTAAAATGGAAATTTCATATATATCCAAACATTCTTTAAAAACATTGTACAATATGCATTCATGGGTTGCACTTTGGGTATATATGAAAATTTAATGCAATCTAATTGGTACATCTTACATGCCACATGTAAGTGTGGATTTTTGTTTGTAAAAATTATGTGAGCCTAGCATTGCTCCATAGAAATGTATCTGTCCAAAAAACTGTTATCACACGGATGCTTAACTATTAGCTGACGAATTACTTGTCTAATCAATCCCAAATGGCTCCATACAGTTATTCATCTTCGACGATATGTGATAAGATTGGGAGTGAAATGCTTAATATCAACTAAAGTACAGGTACTTTAAACTGCTGCTACTTGTACGTAGTATGCAACGCCAAAAGTTTTTGGTGTCCACGGCCGGCCGGCCATGGCACGGCCGTCCGGCTGAATAAATATTGTTTGGGCAAAAATGGTAGCAACAAAAAAATGTAGATCTTTCTCTTCTCTTTTTGTGGCCTTTTAAATCAAGTCAATCCGAGTTCGCATGCTAAAGTTATAGCCAAAATGATGGAGGTGTATTGGGAACAACGAGGCTTCCAACATTTTTCAATTTAGCTTTTTTCTTCACTTCTTCCTCGTTTTTCGTCTTGTGCTGATGCCGGGTAAGTAGTTGGTAGGATGAGGTAATGGGTTCAACACAAATGGATTATGATGCTCACCACCTCAAGGAATCCACCTTGAAGATACAGGGCATAGATAAGTTCACCACTCAATGGAAACACCAAAGAGATACAAAACAAGAAAGCTTAAAGCTTCAATTTTATTAGTAAGATCTTATAAAACTTGATATCCATACTTGGCTTAGCAAACCATTATTTATAAGGTTTAAGGACATAACCCCTCAACCTTAACATACCAAAAGACTTATTAAATAAGCTATAAATGATAAAAGACTTAAAAGACTTAACATAAAGGCATAGGGGACTCAAAAGGCTTGGAACTCAAAAGATATCAGAAACTTATTATTTGCATCTGTATCACACTCCCCTTGTTTAAGAAGACTCATCCTCGAGTCTCGACTTTCAGAATCTTGATAATATGGAGATAAATCAGTAACATTGAAGATATCAGAAACTTCATAACTTTCGGGCAGCTCTATCTTATAAGCATTATCACCAATTCGTTTTAATACTTTAAAGGGACCATTAGCTCTTGGCTTGAGTTTTGCGTATTTTGAGGAGGAAATTGCCCTTACAGAGATGTATCCCACCTTGGTAACTCATTTATTGGACATGCTTCCGATGTTTATCAGCTCGTGCCTTGTACTTTTCATTTTGCGACACAATTTTTTTATGAACCTCTTCATGTAGTTTCTTTATAAACTTGATTCTTTCTTCCGCATCTCAAATGAACTCGATATTGAAAGGACCCGTTAATGTTTTCTTACGATACGTCGTTTTTCTTTTAAAAGCAATTCGGTTATGTGTTCCTCAATGCTCCTTTTGAGGGAAGAAATCACTTCGAGGAACACACCGAATGGGGGTTCATTATTTATACTTGGCTTAGCAAACCATTATTTATAAGGTTTAAGGACATAACCCCTCAACTTTAACATACCAAAAGACTTATTAAATAAGCAATAAATGATAAAAGACTTAACATAAAGGCATAGGGGACTCAAAAGACTTGGAACTCAAAAGATATCAGAAACTTATTATTTGCATTTGTATCATGTGCATTATCTTTGAGTCTTGAGAGCAAAAACTTCATGACTTCATCTTCTCAAATATGCTTCACGAGACTTGCACTTGTCGAGAATTCTTCATACATGCACAAATCTTCGTTTATTGATGGTTTCTTCATCTTTTTCTTTACTTTCTTTGTCTTGGACAACTACGAACATGAAAACATAACTTTATACAAATAAGTAGCAAAAGTTCGTTAAATTAACCAAATAACATGTACAAAAACCATGATAACGCTCCTAAAAACATACGCAATTTGAATGTTATCAGATACCCTATTCTAGTTCAGCATCTATGGCTAAAGAAACTTTTCTGGTTACTAGATATAAGGTAAGACGTGAGGAAAACTACACATCTGTGTAACTCTTGGAAAGCACGAAATGGTCTAGAACCGAAGAGAACATGTGCAAGATGAGAGTTGGAATAATGAAGAAAATGGACGAATATGGGCTTATCTAAGGAGCAACGTATTGTTATTGTTGTGGATGGAGGCAAGTGTCCAACACCTCATCCACCATTGCTCCATGTTGATTTATTGTATATTCTATTAAGCTCTACTCTATGGGTGTAATTGAGTCAAGCCGAGCTAAATTTTGACAGGGCTTGATCTTGGCTTGAAAATTATAAGGTAAACACTTGAGTTTGACTTGATAGCTTGACGAGATTTAATCATCCAAACTTCAGCTCAACTCGATTAAAGCTCGAGCTCGGCTCAAAAAACTTGAATTTATACATAAACATTTAACTCAATAGCTAAATTCATCAATAAAATCACGAAATGCGCAATGAACACAAGAACAAAGAATTTATAAAAAAACATTCGGGAAAAATAAGGTTAAATAATTAAATTGTCCTTCTCAAAATATTTAATTCTTATATCAATATCCATGTTAGCCTTAAAGTTATTTATATATATGTATGTATAATTAAAAATATGTGTTCCTGAAGGTAGTTTAAAAGCTTCAAGCTGTGATTATTAAAAAGCGTCGAGCTCGGCTCGTTATGTCTTTCGAGCTGGTTTATTGGGCTCGGACACAGGCTTCAGCTCGATAAAAACTTGACTCGGTCGAGTCAAGCTCACGCTAAAGCTTGAATTGCTTGATAAAAGCTCACTTGTTTGCATCTCTGCTCTACCCTTTGAAAAAAAAAGAAATGAAAAAGTCAATATACGCAATTACAGTATTATTTAATTTTTTTTTTTGTTGCAGTGAGTATTATTTAATAATTTGGTGGGTATAGAATGATTCAAAATTAAATTGTTTATTTCTTTTAAGTTTCCTAGCAACTTCTTTCAAAAGTCAAATAGAAGAATTACATACGCGTTCTATTTTGTGAATGGGGAAATAGCATACGATCAAGAGAGTCAAAATCAAGGGATTAGTATTGAGAAAAAAAAATCCCAGGTAAAATCTCTATATTTATGTCAGAATCTTGAAAGTGAATCACACCCACAACCTCCTCGGTGAGACATAAAACTCCCACGGATACTGCTAGGCCAAAGGCCCGTTGGTCGTTGTCTATATATATTCTAATCGGGTTCGAGCTCATTTAATAAATGTGCCCCAAATTAGACTTAAGCTTTAACCGGGGTTGGTTTCGAGAAGCTTATGTGGCCTTGACTAATTCAAAGTTTGTATTTTTGGTTGACTATAGAACATGTTAAAGGTAGACTCATAGGGTTGTAATAAAATTGGTTGCTATTTGAGTTGCTATAAGCTTATTCTATTATTAACCAAACATTTGTAACATCATACTCATTAGCCAAGTACCCCTGAGTCTATTAAACAGAATCTGGGAAAACAAGGTAGCCTTATAGGAGATAGATTAGAAATAAAGGAAAATTGATTTTTTTTAAGTCAATTTTGTAAATGACTTTGTCTTTCGTCTAGCGGAATTGTCCTCTTAAGTATATATTTGCACAAAACAAGGCATTAAGTCAATACGTATAACAGGGAATATTTGCAATATTATGTTGAATATTACATTGTATGATGATATTACTCTACTTTTTAAAGCTTCAAATTGGCAAATACACCCACTTTTTGCATATTCAGTATAGCCCTTATAGGAGATACACTTTGAATGAAACTTGTTTAAAAGAAATCAAACATGCAAACCTTTTAAAGGCATAAATTTTGACCAACATCATATCATATGATAAAACAGTAGCTAAGCTTTTATATTTAAGAATATACATAGAATTTGTACCTGTAGTTTAACTTAACAAGCTGTCTCCCTTCATGTTATGATCAGGGCTTATGGTCAGTCAAGATTGAACCCCCGACAACAACCACCTCATCCACATTGCTTTTCTTCATATCTCCATCACATAGACATTTTTCCAATAGTTGAATGCATTTTTTAAAGTACGTTGAATTTAGCTCCTCAAATTTGGCTCTGCTTACTTTGGTAGAAAAGTCAATGCCCTCATGCAAACAATCGATTTCAATTGGAACTAGGCTCGTTGAGGACAAATCCCTCTTTGCTTTTTCACAAGCAACTTTCAACCTCCCCAATGCTCTTGGATTACCTCGTATGTCGACACCCAATGTTTTTTCTCTTGAATTCATTTATGCAGTAATTAACGAGAGTCGTATCAAAATCCTCACCACCTGGATGAGTATCGCCCCCAACCGCTTTGACTTCAATAACACCCACTGATTGTCAAAAGAGATACATCAAAGGTTCCGCCACCCAAATCAAATACCAAAACAGTCTTCTTCTTATTCTTGATCCATTTTTTGTAAGCAACATTGTCCACACCATATGCAATTGCAGCAGCTGTTGGCTCATTCAACAAACGCAACACATTGAGGCCCGCAATAGTTCCTGCATCCTTTGTTGCCTCTCGTTGCTGGTTACTAAAGTATGCGGGAACAGTGATCACAGCATTTTTTACCTCTTTTCCAAGAAAATCTTCAGCAGCCTCTTTCATCTTCTTGAGAACCATGGCCGATATTTCTTCAGGTGCAAATTTTTTCTCTTCACCTTTGTACTCAACTACAACACTTGGTTTCTCTGAATCGCCTTCGATAACCTTAAAAGGCCACAATTCCATGTCGTTCTGCACTTGAGGATCACTAAATCTGCTTCCAATCAAACGTTTAACATCTGCAATTCTTAAAACAATTATAGTTAGAAACAAAAAATTATCCACAAGAAAAGCATAAAATAACTAAATAAATTTTCACATTTACCCAAACACTGTGTAGTAGGGTTTTCTTACGCTATTGATTCTTTGCCTACTCTGCCTACTAATACTCTAATATTTGAAAGCTACACAAGACGGGGTAATCCGGTTTCCCTTTTCATTAGGAATGATCTCCACCCGATTATTCCTTCCCAACCAGATAGCAGCACACGAGTATGTTGTTCCAAGATCAATACCAATAGCCGTTCCTTTATACTTTTTAGACATTTTTCAACCTGATTTGAAATAAAAGATGAAGCAGGATTGATATTAAGATATATCCAAACAAGAAATGATCCAATATGACACGGAATGGACAGTTGAGAAGACAAACACTCTTCACAAACAAGAATATATGAACGTACGAAGTTTGAATATATATGATGGAATATAAAGTTTTCGTGTGCATGACGTATTTATAAAGTGAAGGAAAAGGCCTAGATTATATAAGGGCAAATCGCACAAAAAGACATTAAACTTAGGGTCTATTTCCAATCAAGGTACTCTACTTTTTTTTGCACATAAAGGCGGCCAACTTTTTTTTCTAGTCGATTTAGGTTTTTTTTTTTTCGTTAACATACTAACGCCCATTTCGTTATATCCGTAAAATTAGTGTTAATTAAAAATGAAGGGCTCAAATAAACAATTATCCAAATTGACATCATCCAACATAATATAAGAGAATAGAGAGGCTGTGAATTGTCTTTCTCATTATCACAAAGCATACATATATACACGTACAAATACTAGGGTTTGAGAATGGATGGGCTGGGCCCTACAATACAATAACAATATACATATGCTAACTGGCCTACTAATACGCCCCCGCAGTTTGAGCGGGAGGAGGTCGGACGTTCAAACTGGAGCCAAAACCTAGGTAAAAATGGAGATGGATGACCTTCGTGAAGATATCTGCGTATTGTAGCGAGAGGACATGAAGAACGCGTTTGACCTGTAGCACCTAACCCGCACAAAATGGATGTCAATCTCAATGTGTTTTGTACGTTGATGTTGTACAGGGTTAGATGACAAATAAACAGCACTCACGTTGTCGCAGTAGACTAATGTAGCAGAGTGTAGTGTGGTTCGAGGCTATAATTATATGGGGGTATTTTTAATTTTAAATAATTTTTTATTATATTTTAATTATATAATTTTTAATTATAGATATTTTTTAATTTATCATATACTTTTATAATTTATTTACGTTTTTTTTTATTTTATTTTTTTATTTTATTATTCCTAATATTATCTATCTTCCTTTTATAATTTATTATTTTTATTTATCTTTATATATTTATTTTATACAATTATTATTTTTATTATTATTTGTTTTAGAGTTGGGTGGCTGTGTGGTAGGGTGTTGTTAGAAGTGAAGAGTGTGTAAGGATTGTTTTGGTTTGTTTAATCAGATGGTTGACCTATTTGTATTATAATTAAATATTAAAATATTATATTGGCATATGTGTTGTGTTGAAATGATTTCTTACCCAAGGGTGTATGAAGATGTAGGGTATGAAGTAGCTGGGTGCATAATGTGATGCTTTAGTTTTGGATTAGAGTTTCCCATAGATTACCCCCCCCGGGATATTGTGGACTATTTTATATAATCTCCCCACAAACGCCCTCTCGTCGCTCGCTCCCCAGCCCCGCCTCTCTCCGGTTGTGTCACTTGTAGAGTATCCTTTGGCCCCCCCCCGCCCCCCGCCCCCTATAAGTTGTGGGGGACACATATACGTGGATTTGTTCTTGGACTTAGTCTGAGATGAGGCCCCATCTAGCGACACCACGTATTCCGCTTCTGCTATCCCCCCCCCCCCCCGCTCGCCTGCGCCGGAGTTATTTTTCGAGTGTTAGAAGCGTTGAGTGACTTGTGCTCTCACTTAGGAGATGACGTCGTGATTGTTTTGATGTAGGTTGTCGGCCAAGAAATATACTTTATCCTGAAGTAGAAACGGCGGATGTGTAGACGGGCACCCGGCCCCAGGTCGGCTCAGAGTATGGATAATAAGCTGAGATGTGGGAGAACAGTACAACTGTAAGGCCTTGATCCAAAAGTGCCAACGAAACATACGTAATTGCGTTTTTTAATGCAGTGTAATGAGGTACCCGAGGGTCATGCATAAATAAGCATATCTGCTGAACAGCATAGGAGAGATCTGGTGGGGTGAATGTAAGATACTGTAATGCACCAGCAAGACTGCAAAATAAGGTGGGATCTTCAACAAGGTCACCATCAGGTCCAAGCTTGGACTCAGTGTCAACAGGGGTCTTACACGGGTTACAGTTAAGCATGTGAGTCCGCTCAAGTATCTCCGTAGCATATTTGGTTTGAGAGAGAAACAGACCGTTGGTGGTACGGTGTGCAGAGATGCCCAAGAAGTAGTTAAGCAGGCCAAGATCGGTCATGGAAAACTCACTATGAAGAGATGAGATGAGGTGTTGTAGTAAAGTAGAGGAAGATGCTATTAGAATAATATCATCAACATATAGAAGAAGATAAGCTGTCTCACTGCCTTGGTGATAGATAAAAATAGAAGAATCAGTGCGACTATGTTTGAAACCCACTCTGATGGCATAACTCGCAAATCTCTGAAACCAAGCTCGAGGGGCCTGTTTGAGGCCATAAAGAGACTTCTGTAAAAGACATACATAATCAGGGTGAGCATGATCGGTAAAGCCTAGAGGCTGATGCATGTAGAACGTCTCAGAAAGGTGGCCATGAAGAAATGCACTCTTCACGTCAAGTTGGTGAATAGGCCAAGCACGTGAGACTGCTAAGCTGAGGACGGTGTGAATAGTAGCTGGTTTAACAACCGGGCTGAAAGTCTCATCACAGTCAATACCCTGTTGCTGATTAAGACCATTAGCGACAAGTCATGCCTTGTACCTGCTAAGAGAGCCATCTGTATGAAATTTATGTTTAAATAGCCACATACAGCGCACTACATTAACATTTGGCGGTCGGGGAACAAGAACCCACGTACCATTAGTAATAAGAGCATTAAATTCGTATTGCATAGTATGTTGCCAATTAGGGTCACGTAAGGCATATGGATGTGAGCGACGGAGAGGTGATGGTGTAGTTACATGACACGTGAATTTAGGATTGGGTGTAACCGTGCTGACCTTCGAACGGGTGACCATGGGATGAAGGGTTTTAGCGGTTTGTTATGGTTGTTGATTATGGTCGGTAGGGGTTGGGTTGGGTTCAAGCTGGGCCTAGATGGGTGGAGCGGAGGTGGTCTGTGAGGTGGGAGTTATGGGTTGGGCTAAAGGGGGTGGAGTATGAGTTGGACTCGACGTGGCCATAGGTGTAGTGGGGCCTAGTAAGTTGGTTCCAGTTGGGGCAATGTTATTGTTATCAGGTAGGCAGGTAACAGAAGGTGTGGTAAGTAAACGTAAGGATATGGGGGATGTTGAATCTTCTGTATTTAAAAATTGGTATAAGTTAGGTTCTTTTGCATGTGTGTGGCCATAGGGAAAGATATTTTCATCAAAGTTTACATGTCTGGATATGATGACTTTGTTGGTTGCTAGGTCAAGACATCGGTAGCCGCGATGTTGTATGGGATAGCCACAAAAGATGCATTGGCTAGAACGGGGTTCAAGTTTGTGAGAAGTGTGTAGATACGGATAGCATAGGCATCCAAAGATGCGGAGATGGTTATATGTGGGTGGTTTGGAAAAAAGTTTGGTAAATGGAATTTCGTTTTGAATGGCGCTTGAGGGTAAGATGTTGAGTAAATGTACTGCCATGTGTAGAACTTTAACCCAAAATTATGGGGGGAGGTTTGCTTGAAAAAGGGGTGTTCGGATTAAATTGTTAATGGTACGTATCATTCTTTCAGATTTTCCGTTTTGTTATGAGGTTTTTGGGCATGAAAATCTGAATTGGATGCCATTGTTGTTGAAAAGCGTGTGAAATTGGAGATTGTCAAACTCACCGCCATGGTCACATTGGAAGGATTTGATTTTGATATTAAATTGTGTTTTCACGTACATACGAAAATGCAAGAATTTATCAAACACATCACTCTTTTTACGCAACGGATAAACCCAAAGAAAGTGAGAGAAATGATCTAAGAAAGTACATAATATTTAAACCCGCTTGCACTCTGGATCGGAGAAGTCCAAAGATCCGAATGCACAATATCAAACAAATTTTCAGCACGAGAATTCAAAATAGAAAAAGGTAATATAACTTGCTTGCCTAGTTGACAAGCATGACATAAAGATGAGGTCTTAGTTTGAGTACAATCAATCATTTTATTGGAAGCTAAGAAACGTAACACTTCATGTCCCGGATGGCCGAGATGTTGATGCCACGTGGATTGATTAATAGACATAAAAGCAGTGTTGGACAAGTTGGGTGGCAAGACTGGATAGATATCTCCGTTGCTGTTACATCGGAGAAGCAGGTGGCGGGTCTATAGATCCTTTACAGAAAAGCCAAAAGGATCAAATTTAATAGAGCAATTGTTATCGCGTGTAAATTGGCGAACATAAATTAGATTTTTAATAATTTGAGGTGTGACAAGGACATTATGCAAGTGTAAAGGTCGATTGAGTGTGGGCAGCATGCTATGTCCGGAGGTGGTAACAGGAATAGAATTACCATTACCAACAAATATAGACGAGATAATGCTATTATTAGAAATGGATGTGAGTTTACCTGCATCCGTAATCATAGGTTACACTAGAGAGATTGATTAGTCTCTCGAATTAAATAAGTTCCTAAACGTGTATAGTGGTAAAGAAAGCTAGTAAGGGACTAAGGCTATGATAATGCAGAAAGTTAAAGAAGTAATAGATAGAGATTTAGAGCAAAACTTTTATTATAATAACAATAGCATACAAGATCATATTTGTATGGTGTGTGTGTATTCATAATAACAAGCATATTAACCAATGATAAACAGTAGATGATCCTTATTCCTAATATTTATATATATGTCTTAAAACTTAATAAAATATTATTTTAAATGCGATTGTAACTATTTTACGGATCTATCGAGCTTTAAACACAATGGCATTTTTTATAATGGGATTTAATCCTTATTTCACAAACACGATTAGATGGTGTTGCTAGCCTTTATAGACTTATATACTGGTATTACTTATTTAATAGTAAGTTAGTAACTTATCATCCTATATCTAATTAGGTTGCTTCCGTTCTTTATCGTGAGCATTTTAGTGTTATTCCTCGATCACTTCATTTTCAGAATGGTGAGATTAGTTCTATAGTCTGCATTTCAATTTTTGTTATATGTTTTTATAACTCCGCGAGGGGGAATTAGAACATGCTCTTATATAGACTCGTATATTTTACTACAGTACAATTACCCGTTTCAATAGCTTTGTTGAGTTCATAGCCCCTCTTTTATCTTTTAAATGGTTTCTTAAAACTGTTTTCGGGCCGTGAAGGTAAAAAAAAAATTTTAAACGTGCTCGTTTTACTACATAAAATTCTATTGATTTCTATTCCTAAGCGGTTACATGATTATTTTTATAAGTTCTGATTTGTGTTTACTACCCAGGATTTGAGATAGTGGAATACTATATTTGAAAAACCGTGTATTTTAGACATGATTGTTTTATTAGGACACAAGTGTTTACAATGTGTTGGGGTTTATCAGATATCTTCCTGCATGAATATTATTCTAAGTTACCTTATTGCCGGTGAATTCCTTACTCTCCCCTTATAATGAACGTTGAATTGTCTATTGTTGTAAGAGCGAGGTGTTTGGAGATTAAAGATACTATCCGGATGACATATCCCACAATTTAGACTATGAGGTCATAGTTTGATCGGGTGCATTTTTAAAACATTGAGAGGTGTTTAGGGTGTTGGGCAGATCAGTATTTTCTGATTGGGGCACAAATCTAGGTAAGCTTCGGTGTCTGTAGCTTTTAGTGCAATAATACCCTTGTTATTTTATTCATTGACTTGGTGAATGTTGTTTTTCTTGTCTTCTTACTTGTTTTGGACTTGATATTCGTACTATAGGTTTACCCAATTACTTCGATCTTCGTGGGTTCATACTACTGATCATTACTGATTTTATTAAAAATCAACTCTTGGATTTTCGGAATAATTAATCTTTGAATATGCATAACGCTTACATTTTCTTATTAAGGCACTATCTGCCTGTAAATTAGTTTAAATACTACTTGTTTATCTTTTACACTTATGACGCTTTCAACGACATTTTTGGTGCTGTTGTGTAGCATGTATTTTAGGTTATTTATTTTGTAGTGTGAGCGCCTTGGTGAGCTATTCGACGATATCAGCGGGATATATATTTTTTGAGGCTTAATAATCTTGTATTATCATGCGAACTAAAAAACGTTTAAAAAAAATACGTTTTATTGAAGTATATATGAGGATCCGTTGTAACTCTGTTTTTTATTATTAACGAATATGATAATTTCTATTTTAAACGTCATCTTTTCAGCGTCGTTTTCTGTGACTTGTACTTTGTGCCTTGAAGTCGCACCCCAATGTTACTATTCCGCTGCCGTCCGATTTTGGGGGTGTGACAGATGGTATCAGAGCTGAAGTCATAGAGAACTAGGTCGTTTTTTAAATCCTAGATGCATGGACTCATATTTTTAAAAAATATATAGTTCTCTTCCTTGTTTTACTCCCAATTTTTCCCGCACGCGCTTGCTCCCAGGTAGTCTGTTTATGCTCTCTTTTGCATTGCCTTCGACTATTGTAATGGATTAATGAGTATTTAATACCTAGGCTCATGATTACGTTACTGATCTTTACGTCTATCTTATGAGGTCTTACTATTTACTGTATTTCGGTCAGCTTGTACTATTAAAATATTGATCACTCTTGATTTTTTGCCTTGTGACTTACTGATTTCTCAATTTACTCCTTTTTGAGGTTCAATAGTGGTTTATATAAGGACTAACCTTTACTTATGGGCTAATTTTCTTCTTGATTTCTTAGACTATTATAACTTTCAACCTTTTTACGAACTTACTTTATACCTTTTGATGATATCGAAAATTTTGGCACTAGGTTTGTAATTCTACTGGTTATTTTACCATTCGACTACTGAGTTGGAACCAACTTCTTTCTTATGCTTCTTGAATCGATATTTTGTTTAGTAATCACCGCTCGGTTTTAGAAGTCTCTACAAGTTGATTGGAGTTACGGACATTAACTTGTCTCCTCGAATACGTGTCACCTTGGAGAACCCTAATTTCTTAGACACGACTCTTTACGTTCGATTTTGATGATTGAATTATTCTTCACGTTCATTTTCTTTGACTACTTATGCGTTTTTCGGATCATTCTATTTTACTTGTTTATGACCTACGCTTTACAAACAATTCTCTGATGTCAACTATAAAACCAATTTTTGTTGTACACCTATGAGTACTTCCGTATACTGTATTGATACTATTTCATTTACAGTTTATAAGATCTATTTGATACATTTCACACATCACCACTGTTTTGATGAAATGGAAGCATTGCATGTTCGGCTCTCACAATGTTATACATAAGCCTTATCACGCCTATTGTATATTTGGTTCATAGATTGATTACTATGCATTCAGGAAAGACATGGGTTCCATGTGAGAGTAGTCACCTTAAAACCTTCACCTCTTCAATAACCACATATCTGGAAGGAATTTTCTGCATCTTTTCTCTGAACCATGTACCTTTCTTCAGAGGTGTTGCAACCTGAGCCTTGAGGACCAAGGCTTTTCTAACGGAGGAGACTGTAAACATTCGTATTTTCAGGTCATTTTTGACGCCATTTAATTTCGGTCATTAATTTCACCTTTATTTTATTTTCTAGGTTCGTACGGCGTTTACTTTTAATTCCTTTAGCAATAAATTAAAATCGACGTAAGTTAAAAATTCAAACATTTACTTATACGGACACTCAAACGAATTAAATAGTTTTCGATCTCAAACCAATCATAGATAGTAATGTTTACGAAAGTAATAATAAAATTTTTTTTTATTTATTCTTTTATTAGTTACGTAAAACGTTTTTCGATTTGGATAAAGTACAATTTAGACATTGACCGGAACCACCAAAATGTGCTTTTCACGCCTCATACAAGAAATACTACTTATTACTTCCAATAATCAAACAGTTTTATAAAAAACTTTATCTATCATGTATCTAGTTAGTAAAATCTTACATTAAAAGTAACAACCAATCTTAAAGTCTACACTTTACAAGTATACATCGTTACATTTAAACCTTCACAAACTTTATACTTTAACTATAATTGAATTTATATGTTTCAATAGATGTGCGTCAAAACACTTACAGCTTGTACTCCCTCCCCCACCTTGAATTCGTGGGATAATGCCCAACCTAAGGAGACCCACGCCAAGGATAACACCAAAACTAACTAACAAAGGACCATGTACAAAAACTCGCTGATTAAATCTTAAAAAAAAAAAAAAAACGACTAGCAAGACTTTGTGTTTTGACCACTTAGTCTTCCCTAAAACCCTCACCATGTTTTGCTAAGCCTTGACCACTCCCTAATAGTAACTTGGACTAGTTATGTGATATATAAGCAAGTATGCTAGTAGGTAAAAGCATAAACAATTTCTATAGCAAAATTCAAACATATTCTCTTGTTTATTCTTCTCTACCCACGGGTTCAACAAACAAAGAAGTAAAATATCCATAGTTTTTTTTTTACTGAGTCTCTAGTGACGCAATGACTTAAGCATGTGCACATTGTGCTCTAAGTGAAAAGGGAAAAACTGATGTGGCACTCAGGTGACGTATTGACTTAAGTTATTGTACCTGATGCTCTTAGTGAGTTATTATTTATTAATGTGACAACCACCATCACGTAATTCTGAAATAAATCTGTAACAAAAAATCAGATGTCGGGTAAGTAGTTGGTAGGATAAGGTATCGAGTTTGACACAAATGGACAACGATGCTCACCACCTCAAGGAATCCACCTAGAAGATACATGGCATAAATAGGTTCACCACTCGATGGAAATACCAAAGAGATAAAGAACCAAAAGACCAAAAAACCAAAAGCTTATAGCTTCAATTTTATTAGTGAAATCTTATCAAACTTGACATGACATACTTGGCTTAGCACATAATAATTTATAAGGTTTAAGAACATAACCCCTGGACCTTGACATACCAAAAGGCTTATTAAATAAGCTATAAATGTTCTAATACTTATCATAAAGGCATAGGAGACTCAAGAGGCTTGGAACTCAAAAGATATCATAAACTTGTTATTTGCATCTTTATCACGCTCTCCTTGTTCAAGATGACTCGTCCTCGAGTCTCGACTTTCAGAGTCTTGTTAATATGGAGATAGATCAGTAACATTGAAGATATCAGATTCTTCATAACTTTTGGGCAGCTTTATCTTATAAGCATTATCACCAATTCTTTTTAATACTTCAAAGGGACCATTTGAGTTTTGTTAATTTTCCAAGAGGAAATCGACCCTTACAGAGATGTATCCACACCATGTCACCCTCATTAAATTGGACATGCTTCCGATGTTTATCAGCTCGTGCCATGTACTTTTCATTTTGCGACACAATTTTTTTGTGAACCTCTTCATGTAGTTACTTTATAAACTTGATTCTTTCTTCCGCATCTCCACTGAACTGATATTTTGTTTCAACATGAGTCAAGTCTAGTGGGGTGATTGGGTTCAAACCATAAACAACCTCAAATGGACTTCGACCAGTGGTTTGACTAATTGAGTGATTATAGGCAAATTCAGCATGTGCTAGTTGCAAGTCCCACTCTCTAATATTCTTTTTGATCAAGCTTCTGAGAAGATTTCCCAAAGTCCTATTTACAACCTCCGTTTGACCATCAGTTTGCGGGTGACATGTTGTGCTGAATTGTAGCTTGGTTCCTAGTTTCCTCCATAGTGTTCGCCAAAAGTGACTCATGAATTTCACGATCTGAACCCCCCCCCCCCCCCCCCCCCCCCCCCCCCCCCCCCCCCCCCCCCCCCTCGACCACGCCTCCCCCCACATTTCCTTTTGGAATGCCATGAAGCTTGATAATTTCTCTAAAATAAAGGTCCGCCACATGAGAGGCATCCATAGTTTTGTTACATGGAACGAAATGTGCCATCTTAGAGAATTGATCGACAACAACCATAACTGAATCTTTATTTCTTTGACTACGAGGCAACCCAAGAACAAAATCCATGCTAGCATCTTCCCACGGAGAATTTGGAACAGGAAGAGGAGTATACAAACCTGCATTTGTCCTATGACTTTTAGCCTTGTGACAAGTAACACACCGATCGACAAGCCTCTTAACATCCTGTCCCATCTTAGGCCAAAAAAACTTTTCTTGAACAGCCGCCAGTGTTTTGTCTCGCCCAAAATGACTTGCAAGCCCCCCTTCGTGTGTCTATCAAATGATTTTTTCCCTCAAAGAGCATTGAGGAACACATAACCGATTGCTTTTGAAAAGAAATCCGTCGTATCGTAAGAAATCATTAACGGGTCCTTTACAACAGCTCTTCCATGGAGTAACTGAAGTACAATCGGTTTGCATTACAAGTCTTTAATTTAATTAGTTACCATAAAGAAACTCTGTAGGATATTGAATCTTGATGGAAGATCTAATATCATTAAGAGATAATGTACATGTAATAAATTATGATAATAATTACATAATCATACCTAAATTAGGAGTTGATCTCTACTTGACCTCTCTTATAAATAGAGAATTATTCACCTCATAATAATAGACACAAACATTTTGATCCATCACTAAGAAGAGGGGATTAAGTAGAAGATCTCCATCCTACCAGTGTTCTTCGTTCATGGTGATCTCATCTCTCACATCATCTCTAGCATCATCTATCGCGTCGAGTAAGTTTTAATGTTATGTTTAATGTTATTTGATCGTTCATATTATGATTATATGTTTCGTGGGATAAATTAATCAACACATTCAACTTCAAATTTTTTCTCAAAATCTGGAAGCACAAGAACAGGAGCTGCTGTCATCTTTCCCTTAACAATATCAAAAGTCTCTTGCGCTTCCTTGGTCTATTGAAAAGAACTCCCTTTTAGACACTCAGTTATAGGTGCGACAAGAGTGCTAAAATCTCTAATAATTCTGCGATAAAACGACACCAAACCATGAAAACTTCGCACATAATGAATATTTTTAGGAATCGGCCAATTCAAAATGGCTTCCACTTTCTCATAATCAGCTTCAATCCCTGTAGAAGTCACAATATAACCTAAAAATGTGATTTTATCAGAAAAAAATTTCATACTTTTTCAGATTGGCGTACAACTTATTCATTCGCAGAATTTGGAACACTTCTTTAAGATGTTGTTCATGCTCCTCATGTGTTTTGTTGTATACCAAGATGTCGTCAAAGTAAACAACAACACACTTCTCCATCCGAGGTATAAGAATCCTATACTTGGTGGTGATCCACGTAATAGCCCTACTATCCACACACATACGCCAAGAGCCATCTTTTTTTGGTACCATAAAGACCACTCTTCGTCTTGAAAGCCATCTTCTACTCATCTCCGGGTCTAATTCGTATTTGATGATAGCCACTACGGAGATCAATCTTTGAGAAAACCATAGCCCCAAATAATTGATCAAGGAGATCATCAAGACGAGTTATAGGAAACCTATATTTGATGGTGATACGGTTAATAGCCCTACTATCCACACACATACGCCAAGAGCCATCTTTTTTTTGTACCAACAAGGCTGGAACAGCACAAGGACTTTTACTCTCTTGCAAAACACCTTTCTTCAAAAGTTCATCGACTTGTCATTGCAATTCCTCATGCTCCTTTGGATTCATACGATAGGCTGCCTTATTAGGTAAAACAGAACCGAGAACAAGATCAATGCAATGTTGTACTTCACGCATAGAAGGAAGGCCCGTGGGGATCGTTTGGAATTACATCCTTGAAGTCTTCCAATATTGTACGCACTAAAGGATTATGCTCCACAATTTGAGATCTTGATTCCTCCATCACTACCAGAACATATCCCATTTGAGACTCAAACATTTTCTTTTCAATGCAAGCACCTGATATAAAAGAAACATCTTTCTCCTTGACACACAGTAATAAAGTTTCAGGTTTTAGCGGCGTCAAAAACCCGGACCCCATTGGTGATAAAAGAGTAAGTGTTCTTGTAACCATCATGAATAACTCTTCGGTCATATTGCCATGGTCATCCCAATAACAGGTGAGCAGCGTCCATAGGCACAACATCACACCAAACTTCATCTTTGTAATTTTTTCCTATAGAGAAATGAATTAAGCACCTCTTATTTACCTTCACTTTGTTGCCTTTCCTGATCCAATAGATATTGTAAGGAAGAGGGTGATCTTTCGTTTTTAGCTGCAACTTTTCCACCATACTAGTAGCCACAACATTTGAGCAACTACCCCCCATCAATAATAACATTACACACCTTCCCAATACATGTGCACCGAGTATAAAAATGTTATTTCTTAACCATTCATTATCTGTAACCTGGACCATATTCAAGTTTTGCCGAATGACTAAAGCTTCTCCTTTATCAGGGTACACAACTTCTTCTATGTGGCTCACATCAACCTCAAGAGCAGATTCTTCAATGATGTCTTCTTCTATTAAGGTTATGACTTTGCGATTTAGACATTCTGAAGCAATATGCCCATATCCTTGACACTTGAAACACTTTCTCGCACCATTACTTGAGGAACCTACAACTTGTTTGTCATTTTTACAGGAACCTTTGGGGCGATCACTGGTGTCTTGCCACTACTTGTAGAGCCTTCCTTGTTGAACGATCGAGTAAAACTTCCTCGTTTTTCTTTTTGTTGTTTCTCCACTTTTACATCAAGTTTACAAACATCAGCATAGGTCCAATAAGGTTGTAGTTGAACAACATTACTAATTTCAGACCGTAATCCACCTAGGTAACGAGCAATAGTCTGTTCTTCGGGTTTAACGATGTCATATTTAATCATAAGGTGATCAAATTTAGAAGTGTACTCTTCAACGGACTTATCTTGTTGCTTTAAGTTGTAAAACTTTAATAAAGAATCTTGCCTATAAATTTTAGGCAAAAACCTTATTTTAAGCTCCCTTTTCATCTTCTCCCAAGTCCGAATAGTTTTTCTACCTTCATGAACCCTTATCATCTTCAAATTCTCCCACCATAAACCAGCATGCTTTCGAAGTTTTATAGTAACAAGCTTCATTTTTCGATCCACGGACACCTCCTTAAAATCAAAAACTTTCTCAACCATATATAACCAGTCAAGAAACTCATCAGGTTGTATCTTTCCATCAAATTCAAGGATATCAACTTTAAAATTAAAATCGTGTCTACTCCTGTTTACCCTTCGATGTTGATGAGAAGAATGACCCGAATCAGAGGAGGATGAAGAGCCAAAAGGATAGTCATATTCCTCCTCACCATCTGAATCATCATCATGAACTTCATCCTCCTCATTGATGACTTTCACACAGGCTAGTTCTTCTTGTAGTTGTTGAACTTGTCTCCTGAGATCATCTATCTCTACATCTCGTAGATCTCTATGATTCACATTTTTTCATGGTGGCATGATCTTAACTTTTCTCTTGATACCAAACTTGATGTCGGGTAAGTAGTTGGTAGGATGAGGTATTAGGTTCAACACAAATGGATTATGATGCTCATCACCTCAAGGAATCCACCATGAAGATACATGGCATAGATAAGTTTACCACTCAATAGAAACACCAAAGAGATACAGAACAAGAAAGCTTAAAGCTTCAATTTTATTAGTAAGATCTTATAAAACTTGATGTCCATACTTGGCTTAGCAAACCATTATTTATAAGGTTTAAGGACATAACCCCTCAACCTTAACATACAAAAAGACTTATTAAATATGCTATAAATGATAAAATACTTAACATAAAGGCATAGGGGACTCAAAAGGCTTGGAACTCAAAAGATTTCAGAAACTTATTATTTGCATCTGTATCAGAATCGGTGCGAATTTTTGTCAAAAAACTATGAGAAAACCGTTGCAACTATCTGTGAGAAATTAGTAGGTAATTCAACCCATGGATTACCCACAACGATATCCGTAGGAAATAGTCAACGCCCCGTAGAAAAATCAGTGGCAAAATATTTAGCCACAAGGTTTTTACAAACAGAAAAAATCCGTGTGAAATATGTGGGAAACGGCCTCTTCATACGAAATTTCCTATGGATTTCACCGTAGGAATAAGCAGTTTTTGTAGTAGCGCCCATAGTCATATAATTCGCTACAGTAGCCACGAATTGCGATCCAGTTCGTTCGATCCAAAACATGGTACGAAATCAATCCGGATCGGCCAGGATCGCGACCTAAATCGGTAAAAATAGCGTTCCAGAGTTTAATTGAAACGTGAATCTGGAGAGAGCAATTCACGTTCTAGTTATTTTCGATTCGTGTTTCAATTTAAACTGATTCGCGATTCAGTTACATTACTGTTTTAGCCATTTTCCAAAACCAAGTTCCACATAGTAGTCATGTTTTTATCTTCTTCCCAATAATGTCATACTCAACCGCTCGACTGCGCTACTCCATTCAACGTTCGCCACGTGTCACTTTTAAAGTACAATTTGCTTTTTGGGTTCTGAATGTATGGCCCACGAACATGGCTCTTGGAAAGCACGAATGTCTAGAACCAAAGAACCCAGTGAGGCATGGAGATCGAGACGATATGGAGAGCAGTCGACAATGACAGATAATAGGAAGCGACATCTGGGCTTATCTAAGGGGCAACTTATTGTTTTGATGTGGATGGAGGCAAGGTGTCTCACACGCTCATCGCTACGCATTGCTCCTCTGTGGTCTACTGTTGATATATGGTATTTTATTAAGCTCATAACCTCTAGGGGTGTAATACTACAGTCTAAGTCCTGAGCTTAAATTTTGACAGGGCTTGAGCTTGGCTTGAAAATTATAAGGTAAACACTTGAGTTTGACTTGATAGCTTGACGAGATTTAATCATCCACACTTCAGCTCAACTAGATTAAAGCTCGAGCTCGGCTTAAAAAGCTTGAATTTATACATAAACATTTAACTCAATAGCTAAAAATCATCAATAAATCACGAAAAAGCGCAATGAACACAAGAACAAAGAATTATTATACTAGAAAAACATACGCAGGAACAAACTAAGAGATGAAATAATTAAATTGCTCTGTGGCTCTACAAGGTAGCTTTGAGAAGCTGTAAACTGATGGACGACCGAGACCCTGAGCTCTGAACGTCAAGTCCATCTGTATAGGGGCCGTTCACACTTTTTAGAGCTATAGCTGAGTGAGGCCCTGATCCGAGTAGCTATCTAATGGTCACCTTATACATAAGGCCCTGCAACGCACGAGGCTTAGATTATTATGGTTTTTCTCAATATATAATATCATTTTTCCTTTTTCTGAACTTATAAAGTTTATTTAATAGAGCAATTAATCAGAAATCTATAAGATAGCAATAAGATTTATTTCAATATATTTTATATATACGTAGTAGGATAATTAGTAATTTTTTCGTTTGATTACCTGTCTCGGAGCTCGATACTGCCGAGGCACATAATCACAATTCTCATCGAAACTACCCTTTAGAAGGCTGAGTCGTCCTCAAGTGAACCTCCGAGGACCACAAAGGGAATTAATTTTCTCCTCGTTATATTCGAACCATTAACTTCCACTTTAGAACAACATCGTCCAAAGAAATAAACTAGCTTTTTGCAGAAAATTCACAATGATGGTCATACTAGACAACTCAATAGTCAGCGACATTACAACCCAAGAAGAAACGAAATGTAATTTTTCCAACCCAAACCATGAATAGTTAAGAAAACCTTTTTTACTTTAAATACGATAATTTATGTGGCTTTATGTACAAAAACTATCATAACGCTCCTAAAAACATACGTAATTTGAATGTTAACAGATACCCTATTCTAGTTCAGCATCTATGGCTAAAGAAACTTTTCTGGTTACTAGATATAAGGTAAGACGTGAGGAAAACTACACATCTGTGTAGCTCTTGGAAAGCACGGAATGGTCTAGAACCGAAGAGAACATGTGCAAGATGAGAGTTGGAATAATGAAGAAAATAGACGAATATGGGCTTATCTAAGGAGCAACGTATTGTTATTGTTGTGGATGGAGGCAAGTGTCCAACACCTCATCCACCATTGCTCCTTGTTGATTTATTGTATATTGTATTAAGCTCTACTCTAGGGGTGTAATTGAGTCAAGCCGAGCTAAATTTTGACAGGGCTTGAGCTTGGCTTGAAAATTATAACAAACTTCAGCTCAACTCGATTAAACCTCTAGCTCGGCTCAAAAAGCTTGAATTTATACATAAACATTTAACTCAATAGCTAAATTCATCAATAAAATCACGAAATGCGCAATGAACACAAGAACAAAGAATTTATAAAAAAACATTCGGGAAAAATAAGGTTAAATAATTAAATTGTCCTTCTCAAAATATTTAATTCTTATATCAATATCCATGTTAGCCTTAAAGTTATTTATATATATGTATGTATAATTAAAAATATGTGTTCCTGAAGGCTAGATAAAAGCTCAAGCTCGAGATATTAAAAGCTCGAGCTCGGCTCGTTATGTCTTTCGAGCTGGTTTATTGGGCTCGGACACAGGCTTGAGCTCGATAAAAGCTTGACTCGGTCGAGTCAAGCTCACGCTAAAGCTTGAATTGCTTGATAAAAGCTCACTTGTTTGCATCTCTGCTCTACCCTTTGAAAAAAAAGAAATGAAAAAGTCAATATACGCAATTACATTATTATTTAATAAAAAAAATTGTTGCAGTGAGTATTATTTAATAATTTGGTGGGTATAGAATGATTCAAAATTAAATTGTTTATTTCTTTTAAGTTTCCCTAGCAACTTCTTTCAAAAGTCAAATAGAAGAATTACATACGCGTTCTATTTTGTGAATGGGGAAATAGCATACGATCAAGAGTAGGGGTGGAAATGAGCCGAGCCACTCGTGAAAAGCTCGGGATCGGATCGGTAAAAAGCACGAACGAGCCGAGCCTAAACGAGCTCGAGCCCGAGCTCGAGCCTAAGTTGCAGCTCATTTATTAATCGAGCTCGAGCCCGAACTTTACATACAAAGCTCGATTGGGCTCGCGAGCCTAAACGAAATTTGTATTAAAATATTATGCATATGTATTATATGCGAGCTTATTAACGAGCTCAATAACAAGATTATTAACGAGCCCAAAATATATATATTATGAGCCGAGCTCGAGCCAAGTTTGAGCCAAATTTTAATTTTTCATTTTCAAATTGTATAATCGAGCCGAGCTCGAGCCGAGCCCGAGCCCATATTACATGTCACGAGCCGAGCTCGAGCTTAAAAAATAAGGCTCCAACCGAGCCGAGCTCGAGCTCGAGCTTTATAAGACTTAAACGAGCCGAGCTCGAGCCTTAATGAGCTCGAGCTCGGCTCGGCTCGTTTCCACCCCTACTTGTGATAGTAATTTTATAAAAATTTAGGCCTCGATCATTTTTTTGCAAATTAAGACAGAGTGGAATCTTTGATGCTTA
>BQNB010072115.1:0-31643 GCA_026074375.1 Tanacetum coccineum
ATTGATCTTGTTGATTTTTAGACTTATATATATTTTATATTTTATCGTATATTATATATTTAGTATAAAATTCTGCAATCAACTCTCAACTTATTTGGAAATTGATTTTGGTTTGGACAACTGTTTTTGATGACTTGCCATTGAGTAGGCAAACTTTTATCGGACATCTACTCTTTTCTAAAACTATATTTTGTGTATATAACCTTGTAAGCTCACCAACTATTTCGATAGTTGATCATTTTTATCATGCTTTTCAGGTGACATTCTTAAAGTGGAAATTTAATGTACTTGCTCTTAGACTTGTTCAAGATGTCTACTCTCTTCCAAGTTATTGTCTTTTAGGGTGATCCATGTTCGGAAGAAAAACAACAATGTTGACTTTTGTACTTTTAAACTTGTACTTTGAAATGTTGTAATTCGGATAACTTTCTTTTATCTAAATTCATGTATGGTGATTTAATAATCACCTTGTGTGATGTTTATTAATATGTTACACCTCACGGTTCCGCCTTGGTGGGGTGTGACAGATTGGTAATCAGAGCCTAAGGTTATAGAGAACGCCAATTTTATTTTCAAAAATAAAAATCCGAACTATAACCAAAACGATTTTCTTTTTCTAAAAACACCGAACATGAAACGAGTCGACTAGTCCGAGTGGTTGCATCATTAGACCTAAATTAGACATAACTTGATCAACTATGTCTAATTCAGGGAGTATCATGCAACACTGGGTATAGTCATTATTTTTAAACAAGTTTAAAAATCGACTTTCAACTTTAGCCACTGAAAAGCATACTAGGAATCATGTGCACCGTACAATGCATGCTTTTAGATGTCCACTATTTGATTTTAGTACATCATGCTTATTTGGATTGATCCATATATGTTCAGAGTTTGCTTTCACATCCGTTACTGTCGTTATAGTGTCACACTGTCCCTAAGGACCTTGTTATCTAGGACACCGTTATAGTCAATATGTCCCATAGATCGTCTTCGCGCGCTAATGATTTCGCGAGTGAGTCGCGACGTATACCTAGATACTTTTAGTGCCTTTACCCTGCATAAGACCTTGAGGAGGACTCATTGATAGATTTCGAGTAAGAACTCATGGCGAGCAGCAGGTGAACTACGTATGCACGACATGTAGAGATGTTCGTTCTTTCACTATTAGAGCTACATTGACCTATATTTTGGTCACGTCTCTGTTTTATTTCGTCATGCTATTAAGCGAACCATTTTGGCTTCTAATGTAAGCATTCTTTGCTTGTTCGCAAACACCGTGTTCAGTAATTCAAGATTTTGTTTCTGAGCGACCCTAAAGTTGAGTCAATTTTTCAAAAACATTAAGCTTTTACCAACTTCTACCTTGATTTCATGACAGTTCTTGTTTGATGAGTTATGAAATTAGGCTTCAAGTTGCTACATGGCTTAAGACCTCTGAAGAATTCACTCGAGGATGGGTGAGGCTTGGATGTGTGGATGTGGATACTCAAACGACGTGAATGCAACGTGACTATAGAGAGACTCGGGTTGAAAGCGGAAATGCGCGGCATTTTGTCCTTACCTTACCGTGCGGATTACAAACAACTATTTCTCATCCACTATGTGGATTGACATCGTTTTTATCGTGAAAACCTGTTACTTAAACGTTTCATTCTTGAAGACGTTCGATGAGACGGATTACGTCATTAGTTGCCTTAGAAGCAACTCGTCTTAGAATGTTACCACCCTAGTTGTTTGATTATATGACCATCGCATGGAAGACCCCTTTTGAGATAAAAGGATTGATACGAGAATGAGCACTTTATACTTAATACTGGTTAATTGTGTAACCATGATAACAATTTTCGTCTTGGCGTTGTGTTTCGGAGATGGTACTTATTTGGACGAGTTAAAGTCCTTTGGTAACAAAACATGTACAAGCGAGGTACTTTTTGAACATTTTTTTAAACGGGATGCACTTGTATTTTTCAACGGTTACATCGTTAGCAACAAAATTTATGTATTATAAATACATCTAAACACCAAATTTTATTGAATATATTTATTCAACCCGCGTTCGGAAAAAAAATGTTTTTATTATCAAAATACATCTAAACACCAAATTTTATTGTATTTTTCTGGAAACACCAGGGAATTCACATACAACAGGGATGTCTTCGAGTTTTGACTCGTTCGCTTTCATGGTTTTCAACTGATCATAAAAGCCTTCAACGTATTTTCGATCAAAAAGAATTAAATATGCGTCTGAGACGATGGATAGAACTTTTCAGCGATTATGACTAAGAAATTCGCTACCATCCAGGTAAAGCAAACGTAGTAGCTGATAAATTAAGATGAGCTAGAGCTATGAGCATGACGATTCACTCTAGCATTAAGGCTAACATACTGGAAGCGTAGAGCGAAGCTTCCAAGGTCATCAATACTCTAGCAGAAAGGTTGCAAGAATTTGAGAAGTAGCTTGAAAGGAAAGAAGACAATGGATTATATTTTGTTGAACGAATTCGGGTGCCGGCTTATGGCAATTTGAGAACTTTGATCATGAATGAAGCCCACACTACAAAGTATTATGTACATCCTTGAGCAGACAAGATATACTATGATCTACGAGACTTATATTTAGCAGACAAGATGTACTACAAAGTATTATGTACATCCTTGACTACGTTTGATTGCTATTTAGGATGGTACATTGGTCTCTTTTTGCATTATATTAATAAAAATCGAATTGGTCCCACAAACCAACTAACAAACACATCTCCAACATACCTTTTTCTCCATCCGTCTGATGTTATACATTTTAAAAATTATCCCTTATCTCCCTAAAAAAATTGATCTCAAAATAATGTTTCCTTTAAAATAATCGGCCACCACCACACTCGGCCACCTCAGCTATTGCCGAAAACCACAATCAATAAAAGAAAACCATCGTCAACCACCAGATCTGGCTTGATTTAGTGTTTGTGGTGGCTTCATATGGTTATTTCTTTGTAGCTACAGGGAATCTCGTTGTGGTGGTGGAATATTTTGTCTAGGTGCAAGCATCGCCCAAACCCCATGCTAGAAATCGAAGGAAACCCCAACCAAGGGAAGAATAGGAATCGAGCACAGGGTAGAGCCTTTGCCTTAGGTGTTGCTAAAGCTCCACAAGACCCGAACATTGTGACGGGTACATTTTCTCTAAACGATCATTTGACTACAGTTTTGTTTGATTCTGGTGCTGATTATAGCTTTATATCTACCAACTTCTTGCCATTGATTAACATGAAACCTAGTGTCGTAAGCCCCGGTTATGAGATTGAAATAGCTAGTGGCCTTAAGGTAGCAACCAATATGATTGTTCGAGGTTGTAGACTTAAACTAGAAGGTCATACATTTATCATCGATTTGATTCCTTTTGGTCATGGTAGTTTCGACGTGATCGTAGGAATGGATTGGTTGTCAAAACTTAGAGCTAAGATAGTTTGCTTTGAGAAAATAGTCCAGATTCCGTTATCCAACGGAGAGAATTTAGAAGTTCATGGAGAACGTCCCGAAGGGAACCTGAAACAGTTGAAGACCATGAAAGTGAACGAGCCAAAACTCAAAGACATCCCTGTCGTACGTGAATTCCCTAGTGTGTTTCCGGAAGATTTATCGGGTTTACCCCCATCTCGCGAAGTGGAGTTTCGCATAGATCTTATTCCTGGAGCTATGCCTGTTGCAAAATCACCTTATCGTTTGGCACCTACGGAAATGCAAGAACTGTCCAACCAACTTAAAGAGCTCTAAGAAAAAGGTTTCATACGACCTAGTACTTCACCCCGGGGAGCCCCGACGTTGTTCGTGAAAAACAAGGATGGTTCGTTCCGCATGTGTATAGACTATCGAGAGCTGAAGAAGCTAACTATCAAGAACCGCTACCCTCTTCCTAAGATCGATGACTTGTTCAATCAGTTGCAAGGGTTACGGTATTTTTCAAAAATAGACCTTCGATTTGGCTATCATCAGTTGAGAGTACGCGAAGAAGATATTCCCAAAACTGCATTCAGGACGAGGTACGGGCATTTTGAATTCACGGTCATGCCTTTCGGTCTAACTAACGCCTCCGCGGTGTTCATGGACCTTATGAACCGCGTATGTAGGCCGTATCTTGACAAGTTTGTCATTGTCTTTATTGACGACATCTTAATTTATTCAAAGTCCAAAGAAGAGCATGAGGTTCACCTGAAATTGATACTTGAGTTGCTTGAAAAAGAGAAATTGTTCGGGAAATTCTCGAAATGCAAATTCTGGCTACAAGAGGTTCATTTTCTCAGTCATGTAGTGAACAGTGAAGGTATGCATGTGGATCCTAGCAAAATGAAGCAGTGAAAAATTGGAGGCCCCCGAAGACCCCAACCGAGATCCGTTTATTCTTAGGATTGGCGGGATATTATAGGCGATTTATCGCAAACTTCTCGAAGATTGCAAAGCCTCTCACCCTGTTGACTCAAAAGGATAAGAAATTTGAGTGGGGCGATGAGCAGGAGAACGCCTTTTAGACACTGAAGGACATGTTGTGTGATGCTCCGATTCTGGCACTTCCTGAGGGCACAGATGATTTTGTAATTTACTGTGACACATCGAACCAAGGTTTTGGTTGCGTTTTGATGCAGAGAAACAAAGTGATAGCATACGCATCCAGATAGCTCAAAATCCATGAAAAAAACTACACCACTCATGATTTGGAGTTAGGCGCAGTGGTATTTGCTCTCAAAATGCGAAGACACTACTTGTACGGATCAAAGAGGGTTATCTACACTGATCATAAAAGCCTTCAGCATATTTTCGATCAAAAAGAATTAAATATGCGTCTGAGACGATGGATAGAACTTTTCAGCGATTATGACTAAGAAATTCGCTACCATCCAGGTAAAGCAAACGTAGTAGCTGATAAATTAAGATGAGCTAGAGCTATGAGCATGACGATTCACTCTAGCATTAAGGCTAACATACTGGAAGCGTAGAGCGAAGCTTCCAAGGTCATCAATACTCTAGCAGAAAGGTTGCAAGAATTTGAGAAGTAGCTTGAAAGGAAAGAAGACAACGGATTATATTTTGTTGAACGAATTCGGGTGCCGGCTTATGGCAATTTGAGAACTTTGATCATGAATGAAGCCCACACTACAAAGTATTATGTACATCCTTGAGCAGACAAGATGTACTATGATCTACGAGACTTATATTTAGCAGACAAGATGTACTACAAAGTATTATGTACATCCTTGACTACGTTTGACTGCTATTTAGGATGGTACATTGGTCTCTTTTTTCATTATATTAATAAAAATCGAATTGGTCCCACAAACCAACTAACAAACACATCTCCAACATACCTTTTTCTCCATCCGTCTGATGTTATACATTTTAAAAATTATCCCTTATCTCCCTAAAAAATTTGATCTTAAAATAATGTTTCCTTTAAAATAATCGGCCACCACCACACTCGGCCACCTTAGCTATTGCCGAAAACCACAATCAATCAAAGAAAACCACCGTCAACCACCAGATCTGGCTTGATTTAGTGTTTGTGGTGGCTTCATATGGTTATTTCTTTGTAGCTACAGGGAATCTCGTTGTGGTGGTGGAATATTTTGTCTAGGTGGTGGTGATTTTGAAATCTAAAAATAGTCAATTCTGACAAAGTTGGTAAAGTTATGATGGTCGGTGGTGGCAGGTGCAGGTGGTGCTGTTATGTAGGTTTATGCTATGTAAATGGTTGAAATAAATATGTTTTTAACCTATGGATGAATGGTGTTAGGTGTATTTATGAAGATGAATATGAGCATGTTGATGAGTGGTGTTATGTGTACTTAGGAAGACGATGGTGATGAGATAAATGGTGATAACTGGGTTTATGAGGATGATGATTATCTGAAGCGGAGAGGTGACGTTGTAAGATTTTTTGTGCTTGGGTTAGCATAACAAATTAATAATATTAAAATGAATAAAGAAAAAATATATGAGAGTTGTATTTTAGTCATTATTTTTGTAGAACCATAAGAGGGGGAGAATACGGTCATTTTGGCTTCTTTGAAGATTTAAAACTTTTACAATTCACTCAAAGATACCGAGTGGTTAACTATCTAAACAACAACACAGCCAAGAAGTAGATTGAGAGATAGGGAGAGAGAGAGACACCACAATATATACTGGTTTGGGATGGGGGTTTTATACCATTCGTACGTCTAGTTGTAAATGCATAATACCTATATTGTTACTCTTGTATAATTCTTATGATGGACTACAAACCATTACAAACTTTGCTCTACCGATATGCACTAGGATCAGCGCTCACTAAGAAGAGCTACTCCCAATGGTATTCCGTCCTTAGAAACCACCTTCAAGGTATCGTGATTAGACTTAACCACAAATACTTCCACCTTGGAAGTATCAAAAATCCCACTAGATCAAAACATGATATAAGCTTGACCATAAAGGCACAAGACTTCCCTTACAACCAAGTTAAATGATAAGTTGATTATTTAATCAAGCCCTAGCATAACCTAGAGACTTGATTCTACTAGAAAGGGTATATAGAAGAAGACCATCGACTCAACATACAAGTATGGATTAAGCACTTGTGTAGCTCTCTTGTAAGTATGTTTTTTTCAAAGATGATAGAAGAGATTATAACACAAGAAGTGTATTAGACTTAGAGGGATAGAGAGAAAGAATGAATGGCAAAAGCTAAGGAATACACTAGACAAGAAGGGGTATTCATAGGCCAAAACCCAAGACTTGATGGGATCAAGCCGTGACTAGCGTGCTGTCCACTCGCCAGCGCGCGCCCGGCTTGCCAGACCATTGTCTTAGGTTTTGGCATTTTAAATACCCATTGTTGCTAAACCCCTAAGTGCACTTCACATTTGACCTTTCCAAGTTCACTCTAACACTCATAATGTTATAAGGTCAACCAACTCCAATAACCATTTGATAAAAAATATTTGTACAGTGTTTATAGGATAGTTTAATGGTGTTTGTCCATTTTCAAAGAGAAAGGGAATAACCATCAACAAAGAGATTATCTTTGAATATTCCTAAAGGTTTGGATAATATATTTCCTCCCATATTTGAATTTCCAAATTAAAATTAAAGTAAATGAGGTTAAGTGTAGAAGTGGTAATGATAGTTAGCAATTTGTGAGAGAGATAACATTCGAAATTCAAATTCAAATATTGTGAGAGGGTTGTGTGTGTAAGAGGTAAGGTTAGAATCTAACCATGGTTGAGTAAGATGAGATGTGAGTTGACGTGAGGTAGCATAAAATGAAAGTGTGGATGTTGAGAGGGGGAAAATTTTGAATTTCAATTTTGAAATTGAGTTTTCTAAATGAATAAGTGTTGGGAATAAATCTTCATCAAGAGTTAATACTGCCAAGATATAACTAACAGTACTAATGGAGTTAGTACTGCCAGTACAAACATAGTACTGCCAGTGTTAGTTAATACTGCTAGAAGAAAAGTTAATACTGCTGATGGTTAATGCTGCTGACTTGGAGATAAGGATGCAAAGAGATAAATATTTAATGTATATATATTTTAGGAAGATACGTATATGGTTATAATTGTAATTGATCCTAAAAGTTCGGTAGTTATCTTGTAAATGACTCCTTGTGGTGTATAAAAGGAGATCTTAGGTTAAGGTTTTAGATATACTTAAGAGACAAATATACATTTTAGAGAAAGAACTTATAGCTTCAAGGTTGTAACCCTAGTACTACACAAAGTACTCGTATTATTTATCATTAATAATATTGAAGTATTTTGTGTTTTATTCATTGTTCATTGTTTAGTACTGTTTCATTGATTAATACTTCTAGAGTATTGAAGTGTAGATTCCGCATACACTTTGATATACAAACAAAGTCTCTACCATTGTTATTTTAGATTCATCCAAGGTAACATACTCTTTACAAGGTAAAGAATCGATCAAGGCTTGGCATCAACAAAGATCACTTACATGTCAAACTTAAAGGAACAGGCTCAAGCCCAAAGTCAAAGATCACTACAACATTTCACAAGATAATGATTGAAACTTAAAGTCTACAAGCTCAAGAGTAAAGTCAAGCATAGTATGCTAGGATTAACTATTTTGTAAAATGGAGTGACCTCCCTTAGGGGGAGATTGTTAGGAATACGAAAGTATCGGTCACTTCTATAATATCATAAGATAGCTCATAGCAACAATATTTGGAACCTTAGTAAGGTATAAAGTCCCAAGGCCCATGGAAAGCCTATCAAGGGTCCATAGCCAGCTTACTTAGGCTATAAATACCCTCACCATGCTTTGGTGAGGGTGTTGGCTAGTTGGTTGTTTTTTTTCATTCTCATTTCATTTTTATCAAAGTTTAATTCTCTTTCTATAAGTGTTTCTCTCTCTAACCTTCATAGTATGTGTTAAGTTAATTCTACATAAAATCTTATGACTGTATATCAACATACTACTATTTGTTTAAATTTCTATAGCAAAAACTCATAAATTGACTTTTGTTGACTTCTATTTCGATAAGCAGTTATAGTTTAACCAACTGTCAAACAACAAATTTTCATTTTGATGAATCACTTCTGATTCAAATTTATATATTTCTAAACGTCTACGATCTCATTTAATCACTTACCGGGAAATCTTCCCGCGCACGACGAAAAACGTCTCACAATGCGTACCGGCATGACAATGAGTTAATTTACGTCTAAATACCTTTGGGACATTCTAATAAACTTATTTTATTAGGTTATTTCATATTTCTCAATAACGTTTGAATAAAACGCGAATTTACGGGTTATGCTTAGAGCTAACGGATAATGAAAAACAACGCAAAACTTAAATCAAGTCCGATACTAAAAAGAAACACAATAACCTTAAAACAATTCTTTTTAACATTTCTAAAAATTCTAAACGTATTTGAAACATATGGTTAATTACAAGAACTTTCGGGTTTTGATAATTTACAAACTAGACACGACATTCATCCCGACACAAGACAAAAAATGTTTAGGATCCTTATTGTGATGGTACACGACCGGACCCCATAGGGGAACACATCTCCAAGAATAATGGAGCACACAAGTCCTTTCTTTTGTCATATACCATTTCAAAACACACACACACACACACATATCATCACTCCTAAAAACACCAAAAAAAAATCTCACCCCTTTCCTTCTCTTGTAACCGATCAAACCTACAAAACCACCAAAACCTTTCATTTTGCAACTTTAATCAAGAACATGGAAGCTAAAACATATACGGGTGGAGTTCTAGTAGTCATGGGTTATTAAACACAACATTTGGGTTGTCTGTTCGAGCTTAATTTCTTCTTAGAAAACCCTCTTTTGTAAGTCTCTAAATTTCTCTAATTTTTGTAATTTTGGTAGTCTAATGATACACTTATGCTAGTTGTACAATGCGTTTTGTAAAATCTAAACCTTAAAATTTACGAAAGACTTAAAAGGGTACGTTTGGTTTGACGTGGAAAAGAGGAAAACACAAGGAAAATGACATTTTACCATTTTGGTTGTGGTGGTAAAATAACATTTGGAGTCAAAAATCTTATTTCTTATTTTCGGCTAAGAAATAAGCACTTCGTGGCTTATTCACGTATTCTTAGGCTTATTTTGTCTTAGCCCAAAAAGGAAAGCGAAAAGGGTTTTTGTTGTTGGCTTATTCTACGTTTTGGCTTATTTTGTGTGCTTATTCGTGGCTTATTCTCATACTTATATGGACTTCAAGCTTATTTACTTATTTCGGGCTTATTATAGCTTAATATTGGGCTTAAAGGGCCATGACCCAATAAGGATTATAAGCCGCGACTTATTTTGCCTTATTGGCCTTGGCTTATTACTTTTTGGACTTATTTCTAGCTTATTTGCGTCTTATTTTAAAAACTATATGGATTTCTAGCTTATTGCTTATATTTGAGCTTAATATGACTTTATTGGCTCTCGACGCAAAAAGAGTCAAATAAGCCGCAACTTATTTTCCACCTTATAGGTCTTGACTTATTTTGAAAACTTATACTCTATCTTATTTGATTTTAAAACATGCTTATTCGCATACTATGTCGCTTATTAGACTTATTTTGTATACCTTGGGCTACAAAGTGAGCGTTTAATATCTATTCTATATTTTGTAGACGTATCCTTATCTATTAAAAACCTCACGTCTTTAATGCCGTTACTAAATTTGTTGATCGCTTTTCATCGCAGTTATCTCTAATTTCTTAATATCCTTTCTGATCCTGAAATTCTAATTCTCTTCTTAAATAATACGTATTAGTATTGCACTGTGACCAAAGTGCATCGAGTCAAACTACTCAACCAACACACATCAATGATATGAAGCTTTTTACATCTTTTAAACATACACTTTTTACAAATACTATTACAAATGCATGTACACTAAGTCGTTTTCATATAACAAAGCACTAAGGTAAAACTTATTAATAGGTCATGGCCGGGTACCGTTGCGCGTTAGTTAGTGATCGTCTAATTTCAGCTACTATCTTCTTTGTTTGAGGTGAGTTCTCGTAGCCCCATTTTCAAACTATTTTCTGTTTGGGGAAAATGATACTCAAATCTATTTTAAATTGCTTTTACTTATTTGCAAAACCTCTTATTCTTTAGACAATGCTATGTGCCTATGATTGCGTATGTGAATGCTATGAGATCTATTTATGCAAAGTTTTATTTGGACTTCTGCACAATACTACTATGTGAATGCTATGCGAATGCTATGAGTTCTATTTATTTAAAGTTCTATTTCAATTTCTGCTCAATAGTACTTAGCCGACCGTGTTGCTCCAACTCGTAGTTGATAGGTTTGAAAATCTATAAGCGCTTGGATGACTATTGATTTGATGATTGGGTTGGGATACCCTGGTATGATATGTTGTTATTCTAGAAATCTAAATACTACTGCTTGCATCCTGCTTTCATATTGCACTATTGTCCACTACTAAATTTTAGCACAGCAACTGGGTTTACTTCTAAACCTACAAGCCAACTTTATGTTGACCTTTCTAGTATCATTTTCTGGTGTGATCAACATTTATTAATTGAAGGTATTGATAATCAAATATCACCACTACGAGGGTGTTATCTCAAGACAAGAGTTTCCACTATTTAAGATTTTATTTTCTAAATCATTGTAACCCAAATTTCTTTTAATAAAGTATGGCAAAATCTTGTTTCTTATGTGATGTCTCTAAAATGTCGCACCTCGTGTTTTCGTTCTTAGCAGGGTGTGACAGATTGGTATCAGAACCAAGGTTATAGAGAATGTCTGTTTTTCTAAAATAAAAACGCAACTATAACCAAACATAAGTTTTTGTAAAACCTCGAACATAATAAAAGTTGACTAGCCTGAGCATTCTCATGTTTTTCCTAAATTATGCATAGCCTGATCAACTATACCTAATTCACGAAGGATCATGGAATGATAGGGGTAGTTTCTTTGAGTTATGTTAGGGTGAGCACAAATCCTAAGATCACATGAAAATGCGTTAGCCATGAACGTACATGTTGCATATATGTACTTTTACCTTTTACTCTTGTACAAAATCTCTATGCCTGTTATTATCTGAATCATCATTGCTTGCTCTTACATGCTGCCTTGTTGGCATTACATGTCACCTTGCATGCCTATTTTATTCCTATTATCAGACCACTATTTCCCATGCTTGCTATTCACGTTTGCTCGGCATATCTAATATATTAACACAAGTACTTATGTTCTAATTTTCTATCGACTACTATATGTAAGCAGATCTATGCTATTAATTTGGAGTATATTATTTTATAAGATTACTTTTACACCTACCATGTTATCACAGGCCGATGTCTTCCCCAGCCCCTACTGACACAGATACCATTTCACCCGCTGGTGGAGGTGGAGCCGTGGCTCTCTAGTACCCACTGCATTTCATGATGACCCATACACGCTAGTGAAACAGGCTTACTCACCCACTGCTACATACACTGAGTCTGAACCTTTTAAGGATCCCTTAGAGACAGAGGAGCCCTAACCACTATCCCCTAGATCGGAACCTCCATTACCCGACTGCACTCTCACTACCCCTCACACTAACGAGGAGTCAGAACCCTTAGAGACATCTGAGACTAGAGTCACCATCACATTCCACTACACCATCAGCACACCTTACTACACTACCATCTTCTCAGCAGCCACCACTTACCCAGAAATCACCCACCCATACACCTCCACGATCATTTTACTACTGTGATACTGCACGGATGGCCATGCGTACACAGCCCACACTATCTCTCGGTCTCTTAGATATACTAAATAAGGCGATGGCGCTATCACCATCTTCATTTCATAAGGGGTATAGATCCTCTTACGAGACCCCATTATCATCATCATCATCATCATCATCGACTATTCCTTCTCAGAAGCGATATCATAGCACTTTTGAGCTTATAGCTGATACTGAGACTGAGAGTGATGAGTCAGAGGAGGAGGGTACTGACTCAGAGAGTAAGGAGGCTACATCTGAGGACCAGCAGGAAGCAGTCCCGACTAAGGATATAGTCGAGGATGAGCCATCGGGTTTAGGATATAAGGCGGCCAGACGTCGTGCCTTAGAGCTAGCTGAGTGCATTATGCCCAGTACTTATGAGGTATGACAGAGTTCCAGGTTTACCCCAGATCAGCAGATAGCAGATAGCAGATAAGACTCCAAAACTCATGAGTTTACCCTTTTTGCAGTAATTATGGAGTACTTTGTGAAGATGAGCTAAAAGGCACGCATTTTGGAGCTTAAATGAAGATATTTGAAGATTATTGATTCTGATTCAAATACGCCATATCCAATAAGGAAGGTACGGTGTATTCGTGCCTACACTTCACAACTAACCGCCATAGATCAAGACAATACGTCATATCCTGCTAATAACATACGCCATATCCAGCGAGTCAACAGTCAAAGATCTTATCATTAATGATCATGGTCCATACTCCAAGAAAATAGCCTTATATGCCATATTGACCTCATACAATACCGCATATCAACGCATTTACAGACAATATAAATAGATGACTCAAAAGTCTATCTTTAGTAGAAAAGAAGGGCAGAAGAGGTCAAGCATCGCATATAAATCCATAGAAGACCCCTTGTAATTCTAATACTCTTTAATAATCGTTTGATTGTTGGTATCATTCGTTAACTCGGTTAGTTTACCTTGGTTATTTCGATTATTACATTTATATCATTACAATGGTTATGGGCTAATACCCTTGGGTATTAGCTATGATAATTAAAATTCAATGTTTGGTTTGTTTAATTATGTTCATTAATTCATACTTGTTTATGTGCTTAAGTATCCGAACTAATCATTCAACTAGATCTAGTGATACTGACCAAGTAATCTAGATGTCGGGATGGCTCTCCATACAGACCTTTGTATATCTTGAATAATAGGATCATAGTTATTGACCTTTCTTTACCTTGTGGTCATCGAAATAAGTCGGACCTGCAAGTGACCTGGATATCGACATTCTGAGCTCTTGGTAAGGACTAAGACAGTAGACTATCAGTATACAAGGGACCGTTAAGCAGTAAGTGGGTAAAGTCCCGATGGGCTAGGGTTTAACAAAATTGTCATTGCTTTAATCCCTAAGATAGATTAAAATTAACAAAAAAGATACTTTATCCAGATACGTTAATTGTGACAGGATTTAACGTGTCTAGGTCTTAGGAATAAGTACCGTCTAAGTCTTAAGAATGATATGCCACTTCGAGATAAGCACTCATTGCACTAAATAAACAAACCTGCATTTAATTGGAATTATCATGGTTAATACAGTTTTCTTACATTGACCGCTCTTCTATCTTCTAATTATCTTCTTGCGTGAATTATTGTGTTTAAATATAATAAGTGACCAAAATCACTTTTAAACATATGCCAGTCTCTCAGACTGAAAACCCCCTATCAATTGATTTAGGTTTAACATAGGTTTGACAGCAATTAGATTAACATAGAACTAATTAGATTAATTAAAATACTGATAGAATATAATGTTAAAGCTCTCGCACTTAGTGTTCGACACCCTACTTACCAACGAAGCTACATCTGTATCGGTTACACTGCCCGTTAGAGTTTTGTTTTAGGATAAGGCGGCTAAATATAAATGTAAAACTTGATAATAAAAAATAACACCTACACTACAAAACATCAAGTTTTTTGCGCCGTTGCGGGGGAGCAAAGTTGTTTAATCTTTACTTTTATTAGTGTTTTATTTTTAACATTTATTAACATTAGTTAGATTTAATTGTTTTATATTTCTGTTTGTATTTGTTTAATTGTTTGTTTAAAATTATTTTCTGCTTATTTAATTGTTTTTTGGTCACTGTTCTGGCAGAAACCCAGATACGATGTATTCACTAGTTGAATACGACGTATCTAACCTTCTAAACAGATACACCGTATTAATATTCTGTAGTTTATACGGCGTATTATGTAATTTATGTACGGCGTATTGATATCAAAATTCATTATCTCTGCAAGTTTAATTTTCTAGAATAACTTTACTTTAAATCATGTCTTTTATGTCAGGAACATCATTTGGATTCCACTCCTATCAGTTCTCCTATCCTGAAGGAAAATTAACAATTAAGGAAATGTTATACAAATTTATTGACGAAGAAAAACTAGAACACGAAGAAATGGGGGCATTCATCAAAGAATTCAGAACAACCAACGAGCTCTTACTTATAGAAAGAATACATTCACTAAGCGAGCTCATATTCGAGGTATACGGGTTGACAAGAGCAATTAATAATGCTTAACTATCAGATTATGAAGTCAAAGGTGTGACTACTAAAGGAGCAAAAACTACGATCGAGACTATTTACGAGGACAACACCAACGTTCACGCCAATGAACCTCCGGTTTCACAACAAGACAAACCTGTAGCATAAAAGAAAGTCCTTGTTGACTGCGAACCCTAGATAACCAAAGAATAAGGTGCTCAGCCTTCAGTTGTACTTCAGGCACCATCGATTCCTTTCCTAACAAATTAAGGAAAGAAAAAGAAGAGGCTCAACAACGGAAACTCTTAGACAATATGAAACAACTCTACATCAATATCCTGTTCATTGAAGCCATAACACAAATGCCAAAGTACGCCAAATTTCTAAAGGGTTTGCTAACAAACAAAACTAGGCTCGAAGAGGCCTGCACGGTTACGATGAACGAAAGATTTTCGGCAGTCTTACTAGACAAACTCCCATCAAAAGAGAATGACCCAGGAAGTTTTACTATTCATTGTGGTATTTGTCATTTACATATTAATAATGCATTAGTAGATCTAGGAGCTAGTATAAGTTTAATGCCATATACAATGTATGAAAAGTTTGGTCTAGGGGAACCCAAACCTACTAGAATGAGCTTAAACTAGTAGATAGGTCCATCCAGTACCCACTAGGAATAATAGAAAATGTGCTTATTAAAATTGATAAATTTGTCCTCCCTATCAATTTTATTATCTTAGATATGCGGGAAGACTCTAGAATTCTAATAATTCTAGGGAGACCATTTCTTGCAACCACTCGAGCCATGATAGATGTATTAATAAAAAGATAACACTTAGAGTAGGGGATGAAGAGGTGGTTTTTGATGTGGATCAATCAATTAAAAGACCGATCACTGAGGATGATGAATGTTATGGTATAAACGAGTTAGATAAAACCATACATATAGAAACTCAAGAATTGTTAAGAAACGATCAGTTAGATTCATTTTTGCTTAATTGCCTGGAAAAACACATCAATCAATATGATCTAGAAATTTACAATTCGGTAGGAGGGAAGGTCACTAATGATTCTGAGTTAGAAAATTCAATACGGCGTATCATATAGGAAAATACGCCGTATCCAGGACCTCAGGGAGCCAGGAAAACCGAGAGAATGAAAAATGAGCACCTCTATTCAGCTAGTGCCAATGAGATTGATGAAAAGAAACCTGAGCTAAATGATTCACCTGCCCATTTAGAATATGCTTATTTACAGGGGAATAAATCTTTTCCTATTATTATCTCATCTAAACTATCAGAAAAGGAGAAGTTGTCACTTTTGCAGGTTCTAGAAAAGCGCAAAGGAGTAATTGCTTGGAAGATGTCAGATATCAAGGGGATAAGTCTATCATTTTGCATGCATAAGATCTTAATGGAAGATGACTTTAAGCTCGTCATTTAGCCCCAACGACATTTAAATCTTAAAGTCCAAGATGTAGTAAAAAACGAAATAGTTAAGCTTCTTGATTCTGGGTTAATTTACCTCATCTCGAATAGCCATGGGTCAGCCCTATTCATGTTTTCCCAAAGAAAGAAGGAATGACTATGGTCTTGAATGATAACAACGAATTGATCCCCTCTCGCACAGTTATAGGATGGCATGTGTGTATAGATTATCGTAAACTAAATGATGCAACCCGAAAGGATCATTTCCCTCTTCCATTTATTGATCAAATGTTGGATCGTTTATCTAGAAATGAATATTACTGTTTTCTAGATGGTTTTTAGGATTTTTCTAGATTGCCATCGCATAAGAAGATCAAGATAAGACGACATTCACTTGTCCTTATGGAACTTTTGATTACAAGAGAATGTCGTTTGGATTATGCAATGCACTTGTAAATTTTCAAAGATGCATGACGGAAATATTCCATGACATGGTGGAAGACTTTATGGAAGTATTCATGGACGACTTCTCGGTGTTCGGTAACTCTTTCGATCATTGTCTTGCCAATTTAGATAAAATGATTGCAAGATGCGAAGAAACCAACCTTGTACTAAAGTGGGAAAGATGTCATTTTATGGTAAAAGAAGGTATTGTTTTGGGACACAAAATTTCTAGGAAGGGTATCGAAGTAGACAGAGCTAAAATCGATGTAATAGCCAAATTACCTACCCGACAAACGTAAAAGGTGTTAGAAGTTTCCTAGGCCATGCTGGGTTTTATCGAAGATTCATAAAAGATTTTTCCATGATCTCTAAACCAATGACCCAACTTTTGATGAAAGTTGCAAAATTTGATTTTTCTGATGATTGCAAGAAGGCGCTTAATATTTTGAAAGAAAAATTAAATACAGCACCTATCATAATATCTCCCGATTGGAATGTGACCTTTGAATTGATGTGTGACGCTAGTGACTTTGCTGTTGGAGCTGTTTTAGGACAACGAATAGATGGGAAATTCAAACTAATCTATTATGCTAGGAAAACACTGAATAATGCCCAAGAACATTAAACCACTACTGAAAAAGAACTTCTTGCAGTTGTTTTCTCTTTTGATAAGTTTCGTCCCTACCTTATCAAACAACTGTAGTCACATGACATTCTGACTTTGGAAGTATTTGTTCAGTTAAACAGGATGGCCAAACATAGCCTCTATAGAGTGAGTTCTGCTCCTTTAAGGGTTTGACATAGAAATTAAGGACAAAAAAGAGGCAGAAAACTTAGTTGCAGATCATTTGTCAAGACTTGAGAACCCGATTTTGGGAGTATTCACAGAAGAAGAGATCACCGATGAATTTCCCGACGAGCATCTTATGATACTCAAATCCGAACTAAATGACGATGAGCCATGGTATGCAAATTATGTTAATTATATTGTTGGGAAGATTGTGCCTCCGAAATGGACACCAGAAAGAAGAAGAAGGTTTTTCTCTCAAGTAAATAACTATTTTTTGGATGAACCATATACATTCAGGCTATGCCCGGACAATATAATGAGGTGATGCATTGCTTGAAAATAAATCCTTGAAATCTTGGCACATTGCCATTATGGATCAACTGGGGAACACCACAGTGCCTCGATTACTGGAAGAAAGGTCTACGAATCAGGATTCTTTTGGCCTAGTATCTTCAAGGATGCTAAAGATTACATATTAAGATGTGATGCATGTTAGAGATCGGGAAACATATCATCAAGAAGCGAGATGCCTCAAAAGAATATTCAGGTATGTGAGGTGTTTAATATATGGGGACTAGATTTAATGGGTACCTTTCCTAACTCAAGGGGGTAATAAATATATATTAGTGGCAGATCGATTATGTATCAAAATGGGTCGAAGCTCAAGCACTTCCTACGAATGATGCTCGTGTTGTGATTAAATTTCTAAGAGGGTTGTTTTCTAGATTTAGAGTTCCTAAGGCTTTAATTAGTGATCGGGGGACGCATTTTTGTAACTCTCAATAAGAAAAAGCCTTGCAAAAATATGGAGTGACTCATAAATTATCAACATCTTACCACCCTTAAACCAATGGACAAACTGAAGTGACAGTTTGTAAGCTATTAAACTCGTATTTTGGAAAGGTCAGTTGGATATAAGACACCTCTACGTAGATGTCTATATATAAAGCTCAACAATGCATTGTGGGCATTTAGAACCGCCTACAAAACACCTACTGGATGTACACCCTTTAGATTGGTTTATGGGAAAGCTTGTCACCTACTAGTGGAGATCGAGCATAAGGCATATTGGGCGCTAAAACAATGCAATATAAAACTTGAAGCTGCAGCTAAAAACCGTTGATGGAAACTTATTGAATTGATGTCATTAGAGATGGAGATACGAGAACCACCCGAATCTATAAGACAAGAACTAGAGATGCTGATGATGAGGTTCATTTATTATTTACTATATTTCAGGGTCGTTTAACCCCCTAAATCGTGCATTTATGCCCAAAATAGGTACTTAATTGTTCCTTTTCAGGTATTTTGAAGACATTTGGAAGAATTACACGTGACTTAGGCTCATTTGGAGAAGAAACAAACAAGACTACAGACCTACACCAACATCACTCAAGATAATGTTCTCAGCAGCTAGAGACGGCGCCACCAATATAACGTGACGCCGTCACAACGAAGACCAAGACGGCGTCACTAGATCTCACGACGGCGTCAGAGTACACGACCCATCCCATTATCTAAAATATTCTCCATCATGACGGCGTCATGACTATAATGCGACGCTATCACAGCAATTTTCTTGTATATACAAACCCGAATTTAGGGTTTTGTGTGTGTAACTTTAGAATAAAAAGAGGGTACAAACCCTATTTCATTTAGCAGCTATTAGGGACGAATTTAGGGCCTAAAAACCCTATTGTACTTCCTCCAACTCATGTTTTAATCAAGTAAGGTTTATTTAATCATTCAATGTGTCTATGTGTTGTTTGATTCATCTATGTTCTTGTTTTATCTATAACATGCTTGGCTAAACCTCCTATTGTGTTTATTTATGATTGTGTCAAACCTAGAATGTAGATCTTAGTGGTGTTGCTTCTTGTGATGGATGTGCATGTTAGGCTCTAGAAAACTAACTTTTGTTTGTATCGCTATTGATATGTCTAGGGAAACATGATTGTATAGAAAGGATACCATCGGGTAACAGCCTTCATACTACCTTGTCCCCTAATATGGTTGATTCGCTTTTAATATATTTCACATGCACTTAGTGTACTCCTAGGGGCCTTGTAATAGTCTTCATACTATCTTACTTGTGCGTTGCTCTAGCGGAATACTAAGTAGATGGCGGGTTCGTGTAATTCGTTTATGACTTAGGAAATAATTACACAGATCATCAAAAGGGTGACAAAGCAACAACACTAGGAGAAGCAATCTAGGGAGTAATACATGATTAAATAAACACAGTCTTTTATCTCATTGTTATTACCATTAGTTTAGATTTATAATTAGTTTAATAGCTAAAACCAATCACCTATCCAATATATGATTTACTTACTTTCTATAAAATACAAAAAAATACAAAAATAATCTTACCTCAACCCTTAGAATTCTGTTAGACCATGATCAAGCTTTCCCAACCTATTCCTCGAGTGAACGATAACAACCCCCCGAGTCTTGCCTATACTACTACTACAACGATTAGGTGCTCTGCCTAGGGAGTTGTAAAACTTCTTGTAGAAGTCCTACGACGACCGCACATCAAGTTTTTGGCGCCGCCGCCTGGGGAATAGTTAGGTTTTGATCATAGTTTAACTTAGTTCTACTCGCTTGAATCCTTTCAAGTGAGATTTTAATTCTGCATATTAGCTTTCTCGTAGTCTATCTTTTCTTTGTGCCCTTTGTTTTGTAAATCACTCTTTCGTTCACCATCATGATGTATGAAAGACCACCAACCACACCCTTTCAAAACCCCCCATGAAACACAACCTTCCCATTCCAAAGATATACCTTGGTGTTCCAACAACATCAAGATGAACCTATCTACGATGCGTGGACTCGTTTCAAAAACTTAATCAAAAGAGTCCCTCATCATGGCCTCGATTTATGGTCCCTTACTTAATTCTTTTATGATCATGTCGACGACTATACCCGAATGGACCTTGACTTTGCAGCAGACGGGAACCTTGGGGAATTAAGTGGTGAAGAAGCATGGGAAGCCATAGAAAATTTCGCCCAAGGCCAAAAAGAATGGGACAACCCACCAAACATTATTTCTGAACAAGAAGTAGCAAATTTGAAGGCTCAAGCAAAAAGATTGTTTGGAAATAAGGATGTTTGGGTTGAGATGCATAGAGGTATAGCATGGGATAAGGTGGAAAATTCAGACCCACAAAGTACCCCACAAGTCCTCCCATCATTTGAGGAATACACACCGCCCGTGACTTGCCCGAAAGAAGTAGAAAAGACTTTAGGGACCCCGATAGAGGTAGAACCTTTGAACGAAACAAAACTAGAGAAAGTAGGCTTGAATTTTAATCACAACACTCCTTTTAGTTCTAGAAAAGTCTTAGTTTTGATGGGACCGGTGGCCTCACCTTTACTCAATAGTCCATCCATAGAAGTAAGTCTAGGAGACGTATGGCCCAAACCCCCATCAAACCACATAGTCTGATAGTTCTAGGATGAAGGTAGTAGATTATTTAACAACTCAAACACCGCCTTCACCTCATGTGGTAAATTCCCATCCTAAGGGTGTGTACAGTTATTATAAAAGTGTATAGAGACCCTAGAGACTTTATGGATTGTAAACCAGGTTTATTAGGAAAAGTGTATATCCCCTAGGTGTTTGTTATTTGGGAGTGTGTTTGAGTGTTTGGGGATTAAAATTAAGAGTTTCTCCTTATGAGAACTTAGTTTATTCGATAGGACAAATAAAGTAGAGAGAGGTAGAATTCTAGAAGCACACCGTTTAGAGCCTATTCTTCAACAACAAATTTCTCAACGTATGGCTCCTTCTCATCACGATGGTATGTACCGTTACTATCACCCGCACTTGAACTCAAGTATGGGAGAACCATCCCCTTTATCAACTAAATAAGGGAAGAGTCAGGCTCGTGACTCGAACAAAAACAAGCGCTTTTTGGGAGGCAACCCAATATTTACTTTTCCCGCATATTAGGAGTGTCTTGTGTGTTTTAATTCTTTATCGTTTGTTTATTATGTTTGAGTTAGTTTGTAATCATGCTTTGTTTGTTTGTAACTTCGTCTTATTTGCAATCAAAGGTATTTTGCAACAAAATAAGTGTAGGGGAATTATCTGGTTTTTAGAACCAAATTCAAACATTTAAAATAAATTGTTTAGATTAATTCGCGTCATATGATTGAATTGTTAAATCTCAGGTTTTATGCAGCTATTTGTACAGGAATTAACTTATGGAATCAAGTGCATGAAATTTTTCATCAAAAACAAAAATTTCGTTTTCACAGAATGTGAAGACGGAGTCACTATTTACACGCGACGCCGTCACCACGACACCTGTGACGGGGTCACAACAACCCTGACGGCGTCATACGCCCAGGTCCAGAAAACTCAATGTTTTTAATTATTTTTGAAAATAAAACTTGCACAACATTTAAAATATGTATTCTTCTGTTATAAAGCTGCAAAAAACCTAATGAGTTTAACAATTCTCTCCTCCTATCTATCGAGTCGAACCCTAAATTCACATTGTATATCTGTCTATCGCACATTTTATGCTTGGTGTAGTTGTCTTTGTCTTTGATTACAGGTTATATTTGATGAGAAGAAGCTTGGAAGATCTTAGGATGCTTTCATAGGATGATTCTTGGAGGACGATTTAACCAGTTATCGCATGTTTCTTCTCTATTATTGAGCAAACCAGGGGAGTACTAGTTTCTTTTCCTTGTTTTCTTTTCCCTTTATTCGTTTCAACGGGTACTTTTAGAGAACATTGGGGACAATGTTCAACTTAAGTGTAGGGGGAAAATAAGCCTTAGAAACTATTCTTTCATTTGCCATTTGCTTTGTCCTTAAAATGATGGGTAATATATCGAAACATAGCATAAGAGGTAATTTTTACCCAAATTTAAATTTTTTTATGACACATACCGACGAAAACCAAGTATTAATAGCGTCTCATGGATAGGAATTTATATTACTAGCACAAAAACCCTCAAATTCCACCCCCACAATGAGGTTTGCCCTTAGATATTATTCCTTTAGCTTGTTCAAGTTAAGGAGTGAGCAATCATGTGTGTCTATTCCGTCGTTACGGATGTGTATGCGTGGTTTTTTTGCCTTTTCTAGAACATTGGTATCGGTTACTTTTAGATTATGAGAGTATACCGGTAGCATATTAAATTCTAGAACTTGTTATTGTGATGCATCCCGAGACCGCATAGTAAGTATTAGGATTTGCTTGATAATAGGCACTAGGATTAACCCATGTTTTAAACTTGTAATTGTTATGATGGTCACATCGATCATATAACTATCTCACACCCTTGCCATGCACTCATTTTTAGTGCAGGATACCCCTAGTATAACCCTCTGAGCCTATCCTTTTTCATGGTTCTCGTAATTTTCTAGTGGATTCCAGATTATTAATGAAGAGCATTGTCACCCTTTAAACCAATCGTTACACCCAAAAAGCCTTAGCATACCTTGTATGTACTCATTTTTAGTACATTATTGTGATAACCCAAGTTAATTATTTGAGTACACGGTTGCTAAGTCCTTATCCTTGTAAATACAGTTTTGGGACGATTGGGATTTATGGTAGTATTTATTTCGCGGAAGAATGGGGAAGAAAAGTTAAGTCATACCCCCATATGTTTTTCAAATGATCGCCATGCTATTTTGATCCACCTCAATACGGGTCATTAGTTAGATTGTAAATATCGAGCATGTAAAAGCTCAAGTGTATGGGTACGTATTATAAACCCTATGTGATGTATTATGTTATTCAAAAAAAAGAGATTGATGTATAGTTGTGTAGAGTTTGTATATCTTCGTCCGAGTCTTGGCTTAGCAACCAAACCAAAGTGTATTCGTGTAAATAATTAGCTAACCCTTCCACTCCAAATTCACCCAAAGCCACCCAAATGTATCCCATCCGTTTCTGTTTCCTTTATATGTTATCTTACACCTACACCCCACAACCCTTTAAAAGACCTCTTAGATAGTAATGAATAATACTTGCACCTAGCGATGGAGGTTTGATCCTTTACCAAGCCTATGGTAATTTATATGCTATGACAGGTAATGAGTGTTGATTTTCTGTTTCCCCCATATGTTATAATTTATTATACAACCGAGTGAAAGAGAGAATCCCTAAACACTTATGTGAGGTGCTAGTATATATACTTTCCGTGCTTTTAATTACGAGGTCTAGAAGGTTGTGTTGTAAAATACTTTTAAAGAGTAGGTAAAATGACCCTCATATTGTTATTATCTAGGTAGAAAAGCCTATTTGTTTGAGGATAAGCAAATCCCAAGTGTAGGGGTATTTGATGAGGTGTCATTTTATACACTTTTTCGTAGTCGTTTAACCCCCTAAATCGTGCATTTATGCCCAAAATAGGTACTTAATCGTTCCTTTTCAGGTATTTCACATTTGGAAGACATTTGGAAGAATTACACGTGACTTAGGCTCATTTTGAGAAGAAACGGACAAGACTACAGACCTACACCAAAATCACTCAAAATAATGTTCTCAGCAGCTGGAGACGGCGTCACCAATATAACGTGATGCCGTCACAACGAAGACCAATGACTGGGTCACTGGATTATTACCTACCCGACAAACGTAAAAGGTGTTAGAAGTTTACTTGGACATGCTGGAAAGCGATGACCCAACTTCTAAACCGATGGCCCAACTTCTAATGACCCAACTTCTAATGAAAGAAGCAAAATTTGTTTTTTCTGATGATTGCAAAAAGGCATCTAATTATTTTAAAAGAAAAATTAACTATTGCGCCAATTATAATATCTCCTGATTGGAATGTGCCTTTTGAACTAATGTGTCGCGCCAATGATTTTGCTGTGGGGGTGGTTTTGGGATAACGAATAGACGGGAAATTTAAACTTGTCTATTATGCGAGTAAAACCCTAAACGATGCCCATGCACATTATACCACTACTAAAAAAGAACGTGTAGTTGTTTCTCTTTTGATAAATTTCGCCAGTATCTCATTTTATCAAAAACTGTAGTCTACACTGATCATTCTACTTTGAAGTATTTGTTTAGTAAATAGGATGCCAAACCAAGACTCATCAGATGGGTTCTACTTCTACAAGGATTCAATATCAAAATTAAAGACAAGAAAGGGGCTGAAAATCTAGCTGCAGATCACTTATCAAGACTCAAAAACCTAGGTGTAGGGGAATTGGCCAAAAAAGAGATCGTTGACGAATTTCTCAACGAGCATTTGATGATATTAAAAACCAAGCTCAATGACTATGAGCATGGTATGCAGATTATGTCAATTATATTGTTGGAAATGTGGTACCTCGAAATTGGACGCCAGAAAAAAGAAGACGGGTTTTCTCTCAAGTAAGGAACTATTTTTGGGATGAGTCATATGCATTTAGGTTATGCCCGAACAATATTATGCGTCGATGCATTGGTGGAAACGAGTTCCTTGAAATCTTGGCACACTGCCATTCTAGTCCAACTAGGGACATCATAGTGCCTCGATTACTAGAAGAAAGGTTTACGAACCAGGATTCTTTTGGCCAAGTATCTTTAAGGATACTAAGGATTATGTAATGAAGTGGGATGTATGTCAGAGATCAGGAAACATATCATCAAGAAGTGAGATGCCTCAAAACAATATCTTGGTATGTAATGTGTTTGACGTATAGGGACTGGATTTCATAGGACATTTTCCTGACTCGAGGGGTAAAAAATATATATTAGTAGCAGTTGATTACGTGTCAAAATGGGTGGAAGCTTAGGCACTCCCTATAAATGATGCTTGTGCGGTGGTTAAATTTTTAAAAGGGTTTTTTGCCAGATTTGGGGTTCCTAAAGCATTAATTAGTGATCGGGCACGCATTTTTGCAAGTCTCAATTAGAAAAGGATCTACAAAACTATGGAGTAACTTATAAAATATCAACCGCATACCACCCTCAAACTAATGGATAGACCAAAGACACCAACAGAGCTATCAAACGCATATTAGAAAGGTCAGTCGGATATAATCCTAAGGGTTGGTCTGAGAAGCTCAATGATGCATTATGGGCATTTAGAACCACATACAAGACGCCAACGGGGTGCACACCCTTTCAATTGGTTTATGGGAAAGCCTGCCATCTGCCCGTGGAAATCAAACATAAAGCATATTGGGCACTAAAACAATGTAATATATATCTTACGGCTGCAGCTAAAAACCGCTTTATGGAACTGAATGAGTTGATGGAATTGAAAGACGGAGCATACGAGATCACCCGAATCTATAAGGAAAGAACTAAGAAATGGCATGAATCTAGACTCCATGGGGATAAATACTTTAAGGTGGGAGACAAGGTCTTACTATTTAACTCTCGTTTAAGATTACATCTGGGTAAACTCAAGTCGAAGTGGTACGGGCCTTATGTGGTAAAAAATGTGTATCCATACAGAGCCGTGGAAATAACTAATAAGAATGGCTCTAGCTTCAAAGTCAATGGACAAAGGTTGAAAAAGTACTACGATAGAAGCATTGATACTAAAGATGACGAGGTCATCAAGTTCGATGGCAATGAGGAAAGAGCCTAAAGAAAAAAGTCTAACTTAAAGACTAGCTGGAAGAAAAGTGCTTACTGGGAGATAACCCGACGGTTTTTTTTAATTGTTTTTAGAGTCTGTCTTCCCAGACCTTCAATACGGCATATCCTAACTCATTGGATACGGCGTATTGACCTGTCTAGACATTATTAGTCCTTTAAATATTCGCACTTTAAATATTCTACACTTTTTAATACTCTGTTTGAAATACTTTAGACAATTTTTTTATAGGCTTTAATACGGCGTATCCTATGTATGGGATACGACGTATTTAACTGCCTATACAATATTTGTGTTTATTTTTCTACATTGTAACCATTATAAATCCGAGATAGAATTGCATGGTTTTTTTATAACTTTTATGCAGGACCTCGCTGTAAAAAAATCGATGATGTTGGTGAAAGTATACTCTGGAAAATGGCGTGTGTTGTACTCATACGGGCATTCTGACGCCTTTACAACACAATTTTGCTCAAGAACTCAAATTGGATAATCGTTCCGAGCAAAATATCCGGGGAGTTTTCTTGTTCTAATTCTATTATTTCCTATATTCTTTAACTACTTTTATACAACGAGGACGTTGTATAATTTAAGTAGGGAGATGGAGAATTAGAACAACTACTTGTCCTTTTTACATTAATATGCTTTTATTCTTAAAATTATGCCAAATTTAAATTTTTTTAGCATACTTTTGTAAAATCACTAGTTATATGACCTCACGTACTAATAACCTTTAATGATAATTGTAAGAATTAAGCCTTATCTGTTTCCAAACATTTACCTAAAATTCCACAAAAATTATGAGTGTGCCGGTGATGTAGTGGACTTTAGAACTTGGCCTGGTTATCACTCGAGACCACAATAATGAGTATTAATGATTTAATTGAAGACAGTGAAATTACAAGAGATTCGTAGTATAATGTTTGTTAAAAAAAGAAGAGGATTATGTGATAATCGGTTTGTCTAAGATTAACTGATTTAATTATTTGCAAGGATCGATTGTTCATTGATACGTGTTATAAATCAATGATGTAAAGTTTTGTAAAAGTATGTATAGTGTGGATGATTGGGAGTTGACCGTTATGGGAACGCCAACTAATGGTTGTTTTCTTTGATCAAGATATTCTTTCGAGTCTAGTTCGTGTCTACCAAACATTGATAGTCCGCAATTTGTGTCTTTATCATGGGACGGTCGGGAAAGTTACTAGCAACTATGTACCTTATTTGTTCAGGCTTAATCTATTTGTTTTGTTCTTTTTATTTAACAATAATTATTTTCCTTTCCTAATCTCTAACCTTGGGTATTAATCGAATGAGGATGCGAGCGATCATGCAAGTCTATTCTGTCGTTATGGTCATGTATATGTGGTGTTGTCTGCCTTGTTGGATTATTATTATTGGTGAATGATTAGAAGATCCATAACCTATATTACTTCTACTAATCCTATTCTTTAGCTTATTCGAGTTAAGGTTGAATTGCAGTCATATGTGTCTATTCTGTCATTACGGATGTGTATGTATGGTCTTTGTCGCATTTTCTAGAATATTGGTATTGATATAGATTAGAAGTAGTGATTAAACCCTTAAGCCTTTAAAACCCAATTTACTTATATAAACTTGTTACTCCTTGGCTCTAGTGGTGGAGATGTGTATTCTTGCCAAGCATATGATAGAATACTAATCACGACCGAGCAATTGAGCATACTTATTAAATGTTACCACATAGATTAGTTGAGTGATGTGAGTGATTTCATTTCCCATATTTTGTGAGGTGCTTGGTTGTGTACAGGTGATTAAATGAAAGAATGCTTAAAGGAAAAAAAATCCTTAACTATGGTTGGGATACATTTTCGATAAATTTCTAAGGTTTACTTGAGGACAAGTAGGATTCAAGTGGGGGGATATTTGATGACATCAAATAACATCACTTTTATAGCATCATTTATCCCATATAGTTTACCCATTTTGTATAATTATTGCAAGAATTGTTACTTAATTTCTTAAAGTTGTTAATTGTAGTAATTATGGAGTACTTTGTGAAGATGAGCTAAAAGGCACGCATTTTGGAGCTTAAATGAAGATATTTGAAGATTATTGATTCTGATTCAAATACGACATATCCAATAAGGAAGGTACGGTGTATTCGTGCCTACACTTCACAACTAACCGCCATAGATCAAGACAATACGGTGTATCTTGCTGATAACATACACTATATCTAGCCAGTCAACAATCAAAGATCCTTTCATTAATGATCGTGGTCTGTACTCTAAGAAAACAGCCTTATACGCCGTATTGACCTTATACAATACAGCGTATCGACGCATTTCTAGACAGTATAAATAGAAGACACGAAAATGAGTTTTCAGTGTGCTTAATCATATTCTTTATACAATAACCACAAAAGTCGATCTTTAGTAGAGAAGAAGGGCAGAAGAGGTTAAGAATCGCATATAAATCCATAGAAGACACCTTGTAATTTCTATACTCTTTAATAATCATTTGATTGTTAGTATCATTCGTTAACTCGGTTAATTTACCTTGGTTATTTCGATTATTACATTTGTATCATTACAACGGTTATGGGCTAATACCCTTTGGTATTAGCCATGATAATGAAAATTAAATGTTTGGTTTGTTTAATATTGATTGCTTAATTTATCGTTGATTGTTTAATTATGTTTATCAATTCATACTTGTTTATGTGCTTAAGTATGCGACCTAATCATTCAACTGGATCAAATGATACTGACCAAGTAATCTAGATGTCGGGATGGCTCTCCATACAGACCTTTGTAAATTTGGAATAATAAGATCATAGTTATTGACATTTCTTTACCTTATGGTCATTAGAATAAGTCAGACCTATGGGTGACCTGGATATCGATGTTCTGAGCTCTTGGTAAGGACTAGGACAGTGGACCACCAGTATACAAGGGATCATTAAGCAATAAGTGGTTAAAGTCCTAACGGGCTAGAGTTTAACAAGATCACCATTGCTTTAATCCCTAAGATATATTATAATTAACAGAAAGGATACTTTATGCTGATACGTTAATTGTGATAGGATTCAACGTGTCTATGTCTTAGGAAGAAGTACAACCTAAGTCTTAAGAATGATATGCCACTTTGAGATAAACACTCATTGCACTAAACAAACAAACATGCATTTAGTTGGAATTATCATGGTTAATACAGTTTTCTTACATTGACCGCTTTTCTATCTTTTAATTATCTTCTTGCGTGAATTATTGTGTTTAAATATATTAAGTGACCAAAATTACTTTTAAACCTGTGCCAGTCTCTCAGACTGAAAACCACCCTCTTAATAGAATTAGGTTTAACATAGGTTTGATAGTAATTAGATTAACATAGAACTAATTAGATAAATTAAAATACTGGTAGAATATAAGGTTAACGCTCTCGCTCTTAGTGTTCGAAACCCTACTTACCAACGAAGCTACATTTGTACCGGGTACACTACCTGTTAGAGTGTTGTTTTAGGATAAGTCGGCTAAATATAAATGTAAAAGTTGTTAAAAAAAATAACACCTACACTACAACACATCACACACCTAGGTTACTTGTTCCTACTACATGGGAGGACCTTGAGGATGGTATGGTCTACATGGAGATTTAGTGCCACAAGCCTCTAGTCCGTCCACCAGTTCAGACCTTACCCTCACAAGTTCAGACTCCAACATCACTTGAGTGGTCCCTAGTGCCCCTATCAGATTCACCAGTCATCCCCTTACTAGTAGCTTAACTAGTACCCACTGTAATAGTAGATGAGGATGACTTTTTAGAGATAGGAGCACAACTCGAGCTTCATGGGAATATACTTCATGACCACACTGAGCGTCTAGACGCGCTACAACCTACCCTCTTCGTGGGTTATGGTTGAGACTTTACTGAGTTGTTTGCTAGGTCAGGATCAGTCCAAAAGGAGATTAATTCTCAGCATTTCAGGCTTAGGAGCCTAGAACATAGGCAAGAGCAGGCTACGATTACTTTTGGTGCCTTATGGCGACCAGTCTTGGCCCTTGAGACCTGGGCAGGACACTCAGACGCCTAGAGGGTAGCTATGTGGCAGGCCAAGTACAAGGATCAAAGAGAGATTCAAGACTTTAATATGCAGCTCGCAGCAGATCAGCGTGAGCTGTGAGAGTTGAGGGATTGTGTCATCGCACTTGAGCGGAGGATGGACCGTAAAAAGGAGTAGGTTAGAAAGACATAGCCAGGATTGACATGTATCATCGCTAAACTGTGTAGCCTCATTTAGTAATAGGCTTAAACTGCGTAGCTTCAGTTAGTAGTAGACTCATCTTGAAGTCATAGTCTTTTTTAGCAGTAAGAACATTTTGTAGAAAACCTATGGATCAATAGTCTTTAGTAGTTCATTTTACAGGACTTATCATGATTTTACTTATGTATACCATCTATCCCTACCCACCCATGATATGATCTACCACTCAATCCAATGAAGTTACCACTGACTATATGTACATAGGAGATGGACGACTAGACTTCACACCACAAGAAAACAAGATGATTCGACTATACAATAAGTCGACGACCTTATTAACAATAATAGAGTTTTCAAAACTTGTCCAATGCTATATAATTAAGTGAAAGTAAGCGAACCGTTAGATCTGAAAGAGTTTAAGCATACCATGATGAGAGAAACATAAAATGCCGACTAATAAAATAAATTATAAGTCTACCAAATTAGGATTGTGATGTGTTAGACACTCATCTCCTATGAACCTAATTAAGTCTACAAGACACTACGGATTTCTTAGAACATCGCACGGACACGACACGAATGGGGACACCAACAAATATCTAATCGAAATCTCGCATTTCAGACAACCAGGAAAGCCAACGACTTGAAAACAATAGATAATCAACAACGCCTTCTGATGAAATATTTGTCACCTCCGAAAGATATCCAAACTAGCATTTAGAACTAAGTCACATTGGAAAACCAATGGAAACCTCATTTTAAGAAGCTAAACAAACAAAAGGAAACAGTACATAGTGCTAAACACCTGACCTCTTCTTCTTATACCACCGATACCTAATAACTCGAGTTGAATTTCGGGGCAAAATTCTCTTAAGGGGATTAGACTGTGATAACCGGTGATTTTTCCTAGGTCATAGTATCCTAAAATACTATGACTGTATATCAACATACTACTATTCATTCAAATTTCTATAGCAAAAACTCATAAGTTGACTTTTGTTGACTTCTATTTCAAAAAATAGTTACGGTTTAACCGACTGTCAAACAAAAAATTTCTATTTTGATGAATCACTTCTGATTCAAATTTATATATTTCTAAACGTCTACGATCTCATTTAATCACTTACCGGGAAATCTTCCCGCGCACAACGAAAAACGTCTCACAACGCGTACCGGCACAGCAATGAGTTAATTTACATCTAAATACCTTTGGGAGATTCTAATAAACTTATTTTATTTTGTTATTTCATATTTCTTGATAACGTTTGCACAAAATGTGAATTTACGGTTTACGGTTTACAAAAATAACGGGAACAGAAAACTACTCGAATCTTAAATCAAGTCTGACACTAGAAAGAAACACGATAACTT
>BQNB010072116.1:0-28526 GCA_026074375.1 Tanacetum coccineum
TTATCTTGTGTTATTGATCTGATAAGTAACACGCCTCGGATCCTTATTCCGCTGCGACCCATTTTGGGGGTGTTACATACTCGAAGGAATCACTAAAATCGGGATTAAAACGAATAAGTTATTACGATTACAAGTTTACGCTAATTAAAACTTAAAACGACAAAACTTGGTCATTTTTACAAAGAGTATATTTATAAACGTTTTCACTTTATAAATATTATTTTACCAAAACGATTAGTCGGTGATTATGCGTGGTATATAGAATATTACGTGGTTATCAAAGTGCTATAATACTAGGGAGTTTCATAATGAGGCCTCTTCGGATGGCGTATCGACGAGTTGTTGGATTTACGATTTAAAGTGTCCTAACTCCTCGTACGTCATGTCATGACCTCTTAATTATGATAGCCCGAACGATAGTATGATGATAACTATATAGGATTGTACATGGTAGTTATTAGACGACGTACTTGAGTACTGATACGACCCATATTTACTTAGGTTGCTTTCGGATATTTCCGTGATACGTTTTCTGCCATTTACCTGATTATTTCATCACTTCACTCCTAAGGTGAGTTCATAGCCCCCATTTCTATCTCCTTGTTTTATAAACTCTACGGGGTGGAATTACATGCTTGTTTTACTACGGACACAAGTGTTTTGTTTTAAACTGTATGCTATCCAGATTATTACCTGCATATTATTGCATAAGTTACCACAGTGCCATCTAAGTCCCTACCATATCATGAACCGTCAATTACCACTATTGTGAGCGCTAGTGTTGTGGATAGATCTATCAGGACTAACAATCCCCACCTTGAATTTCTGGTCACAAGTTGACCATGGTACATTTAACATTGAGAATAACTTGTAGGTTGTTTTGGCAGACACCCTACCCACTTGGGGCAAAAACAGTTAAGGCTTCGGGGTCATGAGCTTAGTGCAATAATACATGTTTTTGGACTTCGGAATATGTACTTAGTCCTCCATTACTTAAATCTTGTGGTCCACACTTTTACTTATAAACCTATGAATTCACTCAACCTTTGTGTTGACCTTTAGCATGTTTAATTTCAGGTCCTCAGATATAAGCTTGGATGGGAGCCGTGATGGATATTGATGAAAACGGATTCTATGTTTTATTTAAATTTGATGCAACTTTATCTATAAAAACTTATGTCGTCTTTTGGGATTATTAAGCTTTTGTTTAAAGAACTTATGTAGTATGTCTTTTCTTTTCAAAACTTATGGGACCTAATGTATAAACTCTGATTTTGCTATAATGCATCGAATGTTCTTGTTTAAAATGCCATTTTTAGGTCGTTTCCTATATCTTGATTGTTGTACTTTGACGTAGCACCCCAATGTTACCATTCCGCTGCATATCAGATTTTGGGGGTGTTACAGATCTTTGGCATATTATCTTGAATGGTGATTTTCCACCGGTTGCCAAAAATGAAGTTACTCAAATTTTAAAAATAGTTCCCTTTGAACAACAAGATGATGATCTTAAAAAGAAACTTGCAAAAAATAATGAAGCTAAAATGGTTCTTTATAATGCTTTACCTAAAAAGGAATACGAAATAATTTTTATGTGTAAAACGGCTAAAGACATTTGGCAAACGTTGTTAATCACACATCAAGGTAATAGCCAAGTAAAGGATAATAAAATTGATCTTCTTGTTCAACAATATGAACAATTTACAATCCTTGAAGAAGAATCTATTGATAGCGGTTTTGCTAGATTTAACACTATTATTACTAGTCTTAAAGCTCTTGATAAAGGTTTCTCTAGCAAAAACTATGTTAGGAAGTTTCTTAGAGCTCTACATCCTAAATGGAGAGCAAAGGTCACGACGATTGAAGAATCGAAAGATTTGTCATCACTAGCTCTAGATGAGCTTATCGACAATCTAAAAGTACATGAAGTAGTCATGGAAAAAGATTCTGAAATTTATAGAGGCAAAAAGGAAAGAATCAAGTCCATTGCCTTGAAAGCTAAGAAAGAGTCTAGTGATGATGAAACTTCGACATCCGAAAGCGATGACGAAGAATATGCTATGGCCGTAAGGAACTTTAAAAAGTTCTTTAGAAGAAAGGGTAAATTTGTTAGGCAACCAAGAGAAGAAAAGAAGTCATTCCGACAAAGGGATGAGAAGAAAGGTAAGAGTGACCGGAAATGTTTTAGATGCGGTGATCCAAATCATCTCATTGGCGATTGTCCAAAACCATCTCGCAACAAAGATCAAAAGGCCTTCATTGGAGGTTCTTGGTGTAAGAGTGAAAATGACACCGAAGACAAAACTAACGATGAAACTTGTCTCATGGCTCAATCGTCAAATGAGGTAACTCTTAACTCTTCTTATTATAGTGATAACACATCTTCTCTTGGTAATGATAGTATGCAAATAGATTACGATAGCTTATGTGAAATTAGCTTAAAAATCATTAACAAGAATAAAACTTTGAAAGATAAAAGAGATCTTTTAGAAAAAGAAATTTTAGAATTGAATGAGAAAATTAAGAAACTTGAGAGAAGTAAAGAAATTGAGATTGCGTGTAAGTCATGTGAAGAACTTAAATTGGAAAACGCTAAACTTAAGGAAACTCAAGTTTAATTTGTTAACTTTGATAAAAGAACTAATTCAGTAAGTGAAATGTTAAATAATCAAAAGCCACCTAGCTGTAAAACATGTCTAGGATTTGATAGTAGTAAAGCATCAACAAGCGAAACTAAAATCATGAGTTTTGTTGAATCGTCCGCTAAAAAGGCGATGGACGGATCCACTATAAAGGTGCACGGATCCACCATGCCTGGATCCATGAGTCGCACCAATGTTGAAATAGGGACAAAACACGTTTTTAGTCCACCCATGTATTCTAGATCGGATTTTGTTATTACTAGGAAGAAACTAATACATAATGGAGTTGATGAGTCAAAGAAACCGTCTTTAAAACCATCACTCAAAAGCGGTATAGGTTATGTCAAAACCAAGTCTAGATCGAAAACACCTCCGCCTAGGAGAAATATCTCTTCTCAACCAAGACACAACACACCTCAACCTAGAAGAAACTCTAGAGAACCAATTCATCAAAACTTATATCCTATGAATTGGAACAACCTTCAAAGTCAAGGCTTTGTACATATGGGAAATTGTATCCCATTTCAATATCCCAATCAATTGTAACAAATGCAAGGGATGTACAACACTAACATTTTTGGACCCATGAGATATTGGGGACCAAGCGCTTGAATTTTTTTTGTTGAAATAGGTATGCTTAAGAACATGCTTTGAACCGGATAAATGGATCAAAGATAGTGGTTGCTCCAAACATATGACCGGTAACAAGAGTTTATTCTCTACCTACAAAGCATACGACGGAGGTAATGTTGTTTTTGGAAGTAACCTAAAAGGAAAGATCATAGGCAAAGGTACGATCTCTAATGACTCTCTTACTATATCTAATCTAGAACACATAGATAACTTAGCATTTAACTTACTTAGTGTCGGTCAAATTTGTGACAATAAGTGTCAAGTATTATTCACGGAAGAAGGTAGTGAAATAATTAAATATGGTAAAATTATAGGAAATGATATTAGGAAAAATGGTTTATACGTAATGAAATTAGGAAATAAGTCTCAAGACAAATTATGTCTCGCCACGGTAGTAGATAATTCTACTTTATGGCATAGAAGACTCAGTCATGCAAATATGCATTTAATTCAATCATTGTCATCTAAAGAATTAGTTAGAAACTTACCTAAGCTAAAATATGATAAACATTTTTGTGATGCTTGCAAAATTGGGAAGCAAGCTCATGCAAGTCATAAAGCTAAAAATATAGTTTCCACTAAAAGATGTTTAGAACTATTACATATGGACTTATTTGGTCCATCAGCAATTAAAAGCTATGGAGGTAATCTATACACCTTAGTTGTAGTAGATGATTATTCTAGGTATACATGGACTAGATTTCTAAAAACTAAAAATGAAGCTTTTAAGAAATTTGAAATATTAAGTAGGAAAATTTAAAACCAACTAGGTAGCTCTATAATAGCTATTAGAACGGATCATCGTCAGGAATTCGATAATGAAGTACAATTCAGAGCTTATTGTGATGCACAAGGCATTACTCATAACTTATTGGCCCCACGTACTCCACAATCAAATGGGGTAGTAGAAAGAAAGAATAGAACCTTACAAGAGATGTCTAGGACTATGCTTAACGAACAATTAATTCCACAAAAGTTTTGATGTAATGTCGTTGACACGTCAACTTAAATACTAAATAGAATATTAATTCGACCAATACTAGGAAAAACCCCTTATGAAATATTTAGAGGTAGGAAACCTTCTTTAGAATATTTTAAAGTATTTGGAAGCAAGTGCTTCATTTTGAATACTAAAGACTATCTAACCAAGTTTGACCCAAAGTCATACGAAGGTATTTTTCTATGGTATTCTCAAAATAGTAAAGCTTATGTAGTATTAAATAAACATACAATGAAATTCGAAGAATAACTCAACGTGACATTCGATGAAAGTCCTCCTCCTACCAAACTATCACCATTGGTTGATGATGATGTTGGTGAAGAAGAAGCCATTAAAAAGAATACCAAAGTAGTAAATAATAATAATGAAGAAGATGAGTCGATAGAAGTTAACGAAATCGTTAACATTAAGGAGTCCAAGAATCATCCACTAGATCAAGTCATAGGAAATCTTAATCAAAGAACCTTAAGGTCTTAGCCCAAAATCATAGTAATTTCTTTTGCTTTATATCTACGATAGAACCCAAAGATGTCAAAGAGGAATTAAAAGATGAAAGTTGGGTTGTAGCTATGCAAGAAGAACTACATCAATTTGTAGCTAATGATGTTTGGGAATTAGTCCCTTTACCCATGAGTCAATCGATCATAGGAATAAAATGGGTCTTTAGAAATAAATTAGATGAAAACAGTATAGTATCTAGAAATAAGGCTAGATTAGTGGCTTAAGGATATAATCAACAAGAAGGTATAGATTATGATGAAACATATGCTCTGGTAGCTAGGTTAGAGTCAATTAGAATACTTCTTGCTATTGCTTGTGCAAATGATTTTAAATTATATCAAATGGATGTAAAAAGTGCTTTCCTAAACGGTTTTATAAACGAAGAGGTTTATGTTGCTCAACCTCTGGGGTTCATTGATTTTCAAAAACCAAACTATGTTTATAAACTTAAAAAGGCTTTGTATGGTCTTAAGCAAGCTCCCAAAGCTTGGTATGATAGACTAAAGGCATTTTTGATAAAACACGAGTATTCAATGGGAATGGTCGATAACACACTTTTTACTAAGAAATCAAAGTCACGTCTTATCATTGTTCAAATATATGTCGACGACATTATATTTGGTTCTACGAGTCAAAACTTGTGTGATGATTTTGCGAAAATCATGCACGACGAGTTTGAGATGAGTATGATGGGGGAGTTGAACTTCTTCTTGGGTCTTCAAATTAAACAAATAGAAGACGGAATATTTTTCAATCAATCCAAGTACATCAAGGAGATGTTAAAGAAGTTCGGGTTGGAAGATTCCAAACCAACCAAGACGCCGATGTCAACGGAAATCAAGCTCACTAAGGACGATGAAGCCGACTCCGTGGATAGCTCTAAATATCGAGGTATGATTGGTAGTTTACTTTATTTAACCGCAAGTAGGCCCGATATTATGTTTAGTGTTTGCTTATGTGCTCGTTTCTAAGAAAATCCTAAGACTACCCATTTAGAAGCCGTTAAGCGTATATTTAGGTATATTAGAGGAACTACACACCACAAGGGGTGGTTGGTTTCGATGGTTAAACACCACCACAAGGGGTGTTGTTTTCGGTGATAGCCCACCCCAAGGGCGTGTTTGGTTGTTCATACTAGTAGCTTTGGGTGCAATTGGATGTGGTATATAACTAGTGTTCATTGGTTTCATGTAGTCAGCCAAAAGGGGCGGCAGCCGCCACCTTGGGGTGCGTTTGGCGGGCCGCCGCCGCCATAAGGGAGCGTTTGGCTGTGAGACAGCCATGGGGTGCGTTTGGTTGTTAATAGCCACCCAAGGGAGTGTTTGTTTCAGGTTATTACTGCCAAAAGGGGGTTTGGTATAAGAAAACGCCATAAGGGCACGTTTGGTAGATTAGGGTGCGTTTGGCTTGGTTATAAAACCACGCAGCGGGTGCGTTTGGTATTAAATCAGCCCACAGGGGGGCTGTTTGGTTTAAGGCAACCAAGGGGATGTTTGGTTGTGGGTTTAACAAGCCGAAGGGGCTGTTTGGTTTGGCACTAGAGCACAAGGGGTGCGTTTGGCTGTGACACAACCCACAAAGGGGGTGTTTGGTTGGGCAGATTGCATTAAAGGGGTGTTTGGTTTTGGCAGAAAACGCAATAAGGATGTGTTTGGTTCGTGTTTAGCAGCCAAGATGGGCGTTTGGTTTTTGATGATTATTACCACGAAAGGCGCGTTTGTTTAGCGAAACAAACGAGGGTTTCGTTTGGGTATTATACACCTTAACTAATAAAAATATATCAAGATTTGATATAAATATTAAAATCGGACCGGTGGTTAATTGGTTAAATAAATGTGACTAATTATTATTTTTCAGATACATTATATTAGACTGGTGACGAATATAAAATACTATGATTCGTAACGAAGTTATAATATGGAAATAATGTTTATTAAACGATAATTAATAAACACCCTTGAATTGTTAGAATGTTTTCTATTAAATTAAATTGGGAAAGTGGATTTGCAACAAAGTCGTTCGACTTGGGATCGTTTTATAAACGGAAAGGTCATGGCGAAATTTATATAGATTTCTATATTTAGTAATGTTTTACTAAAACTGCTATTATTTTAGAAACCGATAAAGGGGACCAAGATTATATTTTAAAAGATACATTAACTTGTATTATACAATAACCCGACCAATGAACGAAAACTATACCTTTACAATGAAACGAACTGTTTTAGGCACGACTCGTCGAGGAAACGAAATATAATTTATAAAATATTATTTTATATTTTATAATGGTTATAAACTGTTACAAACATCGGTTGTTTAATTGAATTGGTGTCAAACCAATTGGGTTAATTATTTACACCTTCTTATTATATAATACTTGCAAAACTTTATATACTTTTCATTAATCGCTGGAATGTTTGTCATGTTATATAATTCACGGTATGAATTATATAAGGGTTTATGTTTCATATGTAATATATAAAGAATATATATTACACTCAAATTATTTATTTAACCAACCCCAAAGATATTACAATTTTAAATATAAATCTAAATCAACGTGTCGCGTTGATGCAACCATTCATCGGGAAACCCAAATACCTTATCCTAGGCTAGTGGGACTTAGCCGTTAAGATTGGCTGCAACTTCTGGGTCGAGCCGTTCCAGTCTCCGTTTTGTCTGGCGCTTAATTCGCGCATTTCCGCCAGTCGTTCTTCATCATCGATGTGAGTTTATAGCCCCTCTTTCACTTGTTTTACATTGCTTTACAAATCTCGGGGGAGAATACATGCTCATTACAACTTGTTTACATACTTGTTTACATACTCATATTCATTTACAAACTCGGTTACTTGATTTATATCATACTCTCTTTCTACTTATGGATTTAAGTATTTAAAGCTGTTTATGAATACAACGGTTATCTTTTCATTGGACACAAGTATTTCTGGTTATCATCTCATGTTTACGTGTTGCCTAAGTAGCGATTAGACCACTCAATGCCCGAAACCATCATGAACTGTTAATTACGGATTGTAAGCGTGAATGTTATAAATAGATCTATTGGGACTAATTATCCCTATCCGGGTGAGTAGCGCTCACTGTGATGGTGTACCGGACAACGGATATATATCATGTCAATTTCATTTGGTGTCTTGGTCAGACACCGGTAGGGCAGAAATACATTTGGCATATTATATGCTACATAAATTAGCTTCAGTGTCATGAGCTTAGCGCAACAGTAGATACACTTTATGTGATACTGTATTTGTTATAGTAGTCATGTATTTTAGAAATCTTGTGGTCCACACTACTTTGTTGAACATTACTGATTATTGAACATTGTAGGATCCCTAGATCATTCCATAGATTAATCACAAGATCAATAGCACAAAAGATTAAACATTAAAGAACTTTTTGATTGAAAGAAACAAGAGTTGCTACAAACCCTAAAGATGAAAAATATTATGGAGTAGCTAACCTAAAAATGAAGAAAAAATGGCTTTATATAGCCTCTCTAGACCTAGTATAGACCGGCCTAGGGCCTTGGCCTTTGGGCTTTGATGGGCTTTTTCATTAATGGCCCGTTTACATAATATTACACGCTTAAACGAGCTAGACTTTTGTCTTGTATCTTCGAGTGACCGAAGCTTCTTTGTTTGGGTCCATTTATGTGATCCTAACAATCTCCCCTAGATGAGGTCATGAGAAAGTTGTTGAAGCTCACTCGTGCTTGTCTCTTTAGCTCGTTGTTGATAGGGTACTTCACTTGTTGTGCTTTGGTAATTCAATCTTTAACACCTTGATCATGATCTTCAGAACTTGATGTGATGACTTGATCTTGATCTTTGACTTGTTTAAGCTTTACTTCTCTGAATTACTTTGTGATCTTCTTTCACTTTGACTTTGCCATACGCTGATCTTTAGTCTCACATGCTCATATCTGTTGGAATCTGGAAAGCTTTGATGATGTATCTTCTTCTAATCTCCATAACGTTTAGCATTTGAAGAAGACATTGATTTTCAGAGATTGTGCGGAAGCTTTGTATGTAAACTTTCTTGATTTCTTCAGATATGTGAGTAAGGATATGAGCATGTCTTGCATCGGATACTTTGAGTCGTCATTCGCTATGATAGAACAATTTAGTCACCAACAAAAATATTTTGTTATGTAAAATCCACTTAATGTGTTCTAGAAAAACATTTTGTGAACACACAAAGGTTTTATATTTTGAAGGGACCGAGTATAGACGATACAAAGGTTTTCATTTTACTGCGGTGAAGCAGTAAACACTATACTCTTTTGATTTCAATATTTACATTTACAAAAATCTATGAACTCACAAACTTTATGTTGACGTTTTTAAGCATGTTTTTCTCAGGTGAATTAGATGCTCGGATTTATTGATGTGCATTGGAGTCTACTACATTCAAATGATTAAATCTCGTTGTATTGTTTTCAAGCTTTTCATTGTGATGCAATTATGGGACAAATGTTATATCAATTTCAAGAAAATCAATGAGATTACTTTTCAAACGACACATTTAGAGGTCGTTCTCTTGTATCTTGTGCTGTTGTATTATGAAGTAACGCCCCCGGACATACTTCCGCTGCGACACGATTGTGGGGGTGTTACAGTTTTGCTTACAAACCCACTACTGCCTGAATTATCATGAACTATTAATTTCTTAACCGGAGGACCGGTTGAGGGAGCGCGAGTGAATAAATAGATCTATTGGGACTAATTATCCCTATTCGAGTGAGTAGCGCTCACTGTTCGAGTTTGCCAAGAACAAACGGATATATGTCATGTCGATGTGCGTTATGGTGGTCTTTGGTTTGGGACACCGGTTAAGGGCACGAATACTATGTGACAGGATGTAATATGCCATGTTGATTATTAGCTTCAGTGTCATGAGCTTAGCGTAACAATAAATACTTTTTATGTGATGCTGTATCTGTTATAGTAGTCGCATGCATTTTGAAATCTTGTGGTCCACACTACTTTGGTTGAACATTTCTAATTACTAAACACCTTTTATAATACTTTGAGTGAAGCTGTATTCACTAAATGTTTTTGATCCTCATAAATGTTTTACTTAAACCTATGAATTCACTCAACTTTATGTTGACCGTTTTTAGCATGTTTTTCTCAGGTGATTAGCTTTGGACTTCTTGACGTGCTATGTGGAGTCTACGTGCAATATGATGCCATTTATCAATACTTTTATTATCATTCATACTCGTTGTCTTTTCAAAACTAAATTTCGCTTCCGCAAATTTTTAATTTCCTTCTTGACGTGCTTTGGACTTCTTTTCAACAAGTTATGATTTTCAAAACGTCCATTAGTGGTCGTTCTCTCGTGCCTTGTGTTCGAAATATGATGACGTCACGCCCTCGGACACGTATTCCGTCCAGGCCCCGTCTGGGGGTGTGACAGATTGGTATCAGAGCCAAGGTTATAGAGAACCAGGTAGAATATCTAGGTAGAATATCTAGGTCTGGTCTATAACCAGTATGTGATCCTTACGTGCTTTTATGTGTGCCTTATACGTGTTTTTGCTATGGCATATACCTGAGAACCATTTATCCTTGAGCATGCTATGATATGGGTTTACCTCTGCCTTGCGTTTATTTTTCTCTTCGCTTATCTTTTCTCTGCGGCCATCTTTTCTTTGCGGTTTACGTTTGAGAATTTCATTATACTACTTTAAACATGAAAAATTAAATATTTCTCAGTATACAAGTTATCAATGCATGATGTACAACGCTATTAAAGAATGTTTTGATAAAATATGTAAATATTGAAGTGTTTTTGGGATATATGTAAATGGCCATCATATAAAATATTATATAAGAACATATAGAAATATAAAAAAATAATAAGCATTTCAGCCGTGTGAATGTTCCATTCACTTTTTCACCCTCAAGTGCTTTGAAATCATTGAATTTGAGTCTTAAGGAAGCAATCTTTGTGTTTTAGTTTCAGATGGTCCCCCATGAACTAAGACTACGCCAGTCCATATAGCTTTAGCAGTGGCACACTTGATGACAGTTTTTATGATATCATTTGGTAGACAAGAGATAATTATACTTTTTAATATCTTGTCTTGATTAACGAGTTTTCTGTCTTCATGTGACCATTGTTTTTAAGGTTTGGTCAGTTGATTTGTAGAGTCGGATAAAGGTGACATAGGCACAAAAGGTCCATTTTCCAAAATCTCAATGAGATAAGGTTCAAGTCCATCTAAATAGACTAAGAACCTATCTTTCCAACTGAAAAAAATCTTCTACATCAAATGCAGGAATATGTGTGATATGAGAACCTCCTCTTGAGTCAAAAAAGTTGAGGGAGATCCTCATTAACAATCTTTTGAGCTACATTGGTTCTAGTCATTTTGTTAGTGATGTCAACTGGAATAGGATCAGTTTGGTTAGAGGTTGTAGGGTTACCAGTATTTGTTCCTAAAGGTGATGGGATAGGTGGTAAAGTTCCAGACATGACTGGATCTTGATTTGTTTAAAACAAAGAACAGTTTATAAAATGATTAATAAATCAACTGCTCTGATACCAATTGAAAGTCCCAATTAACACGTCTATATGGAAGTATAACACTTATCAAGTAGTAAATAACACAAGTAATAACTTTTCAATCGTGTAATGCTTTATTGATATAATCAAATTATTACAATGTGCTATAGATTGCACAAGTTAATGAGAATATAAGATCACCCTGTGAACAAGTAAACTTGATAATGAATCAAGTTTACAAGCGAACTTATAGAGTTCCATTGATATGATCAGCTAACTGAAGTGTAAGTTTGACAAAGGAGTAAATGACTATAATAACGACACCAATAAAAGCGATAACATCTACTCCTACAACATTCTCTATTTATAATTATACGAGGTTGTATCATTAGTGGGGGCAGTTGGGACGTGTATGTATCTGTTGGTGGATAAGATAACATGTATCTAATGCACGTCTATTCTTAAAAACATCCCGCCCATACTTTTCCGTGATTCAGGTTTGCCAACTATTCACAACTTTCACCAACTTGTACTTAGTTCAGGCTTTAGGACAAATAACACCTTGTCCCGCCATAATGCTTTATTGACTTCTACCGTCTAAACTCCACTCAGAGAAGCTAAGTTCAGCTTTCTCTTCTTCAAAAGGTAATAGGTTCCTCAGGGTATTGCCACCCCTGACTCTCATTAAAACTTTAGCGTATTCCTTTTACATACCGACTGATATCCATCCCAGCTGACGAGTATGTATTCAAGTAATCTTTAACTTCCTTGACGATGTCTTTGACTTGAATACATTTTGCTCTCAACGAGCCCTTCATTGCTCGCTAATGCTTTGCACCCAGCGAGTCTTCATTGCTCGTTTCTTTGCACTTAGCGAGTCTTTAATACTTAGATGAATTTCTGTTTAAATCTAGACAAGGATAATTGGGCACTGAATTGGCCCAACAGTTTATTTGGAAATTTCATATATTATTGATGACATCAAATAATGCCACTTTTATAGCATCATTTATCCTATGAAAATAACCCATTTTGTAGAATTATTGCAAAGAATTGTTACTTATTCGTTTGTATTTGAGAATTGCAGTAATTATGGAGTACTTGGTGAACATTAACTAAAAGGCATGCATTTTGAAACTTAAACAAAGAAATATGTAGAAAACTGATTCTGACATACCAATACGCCATATCTATCAAGGAAGATACGGCGTATATGTGCCTGCACTTCACTAAAGACCACGAAGGAACAAGATCAATGCGCCGTATCTAGAGGAACCCTATATGCCGTATTCAAGTTATAGAATGTGAAGATTCTAGAAGATATCGAGCGTGGTCCCTACTCCAAGAAACCCCCGATACGCCGTATCTAATACTTTTGATACGTCGTATCAAAAGTTTCCAGACTCTATAAATAGGAGACCCTAAACTCAGTTTTAGGTATGCAAGTGAATCCCTAAACTATCAAGTCGACCAAGAGACGAATAAAAGAGTATAGAAGGTCAAAAAAGAGCCTCAAGATCATAGGAAAACTCTTGTATTCTTCGCGTAACCCAATACGCATTCGATTAAGGCTTCTTTTCTTTAATCACTCATATATGAAACCGTATGTATTTTTACAATAACTATCTGCTGATACCTTTAGGTATTAGCCATGTTTACGAAGATCTAATGTTTGGTTCGTTTATATCGATTGCTTGATTTATCAATGATTGTCGATTATGTTTATCACATAATACTCGTTTATGTGCTTTAATATGTGTTCAATCTGTATCTAAGGATATCGCCTGTTGCTTAACTAGATATCAAATAGTTCTCACATAGCAACTTATATATCTAGAATTATAGGATCATAAATATTGACTTATCTTTGCCTTTAGATTAGCGAGCTTAGTTGGACCAGCAGTTGACCCTGGGATCAACGAGTACATTCTCGTTCCATTGGTAAAGAATCAGACAGTGGACTACTAGTATATAAAGAGTCGTTAAGCAGTAAGTGGGTAAAGTCTCAATGAGCTAGGGTTTAGTAAGAACAACATTACTAATCTCCTAAGATTGCCTCTAATTGTGACAGAATTAGCGTGTCTAGGTCTTAGGAAGAAGTACCGCCTAAGTCTTGGAATGATATGCCCTTCGAGATAAGACAATCATTGCACTAATAAACAAACATGCATTTTATCAGATTATTCATGGTTGATACATTTTCTTTACATTAGTTCTTGACCGCTTCTCTATTGTTTGTTTGTCTTCTTGTGTGTGTTTATTGCTTTACTTGTCATTAAAACCTTAGGTTAGATAACAAAACCTCGTGCCAGTCTCTCAGGCTGAAACCCCCCTTATTATTAGATTAGGTCTAATTTAGGTCTTGCATAAATTAGAATAATTTAGTACTAACTTAGATAACTAAAATACTAATAGATTAGATATTAACGCTCTCGCTCTTAGTGATCGACACCCTACTTACCAATGAAGCTACATCTTGACCGGGTACACTGCCCGTTAAAGTGTTGTTTTTAGGTATAGTCGGCATAAAATAAATAGTAAAACTTGATACATAAAATACCTACACACAACGACACATCAAGTTTTTGGCGCCGCTGCCGGAGAGTGAAGTTGTTTAATTCTTATTTATTAGTGTTTTAGTTTAGTTTAGATTAATTTGTATATTTGTATGTTTGTTTTATGTTTAATTTCCTGCAATTGTATATTTTGCATTTTGTGTGTTTTGTGGCATTTTACAGCCTGTTGTAACCATTCTAGTCGATTACTCCTATACGCAAATTCATCTTCTAGATATACGGCGATAAAATTTTATCTAAATCCAATAACAGCGTATTTGAACTCTTTCATCAATACGCAGCCGTAAGAGGCCTATTTGACCATTTTCTTTCCTAGCTATATTTTATTACAGGTTAAAAATGGACAACCCTAATATCACTATGGAGGAATACATCAGACTTCAAGAGGAGAAAGCTCTAAGTCGGGGTGAGACGTTTAATTGGCAAACTGCCACGTACGGTAAGATGGAATATTGTGAAATTAGAGACGACTGCTTTTACAAACACCAATCAAAACCAAATTTTTAGCCATAGTCCTTGATAATACATGAACATCCGATGCAGCACTCTTATGTGGACCCACGGTAAGTCCTCTTAACGACAATGAAATTGACTTTAGAATATCGTTTGACGAATCCGATGATGAAGATTACATGGTAGTTTATGACGAAAATTTATTTTCCTATAAAATAATACTCATGTTCAACAATTTGAAAACGATTCTGAAAATGAAAATAATAACGTCAATATGCTTTCCTCACCCGCATAGGTGTTAGTCAAGCCTTAAGGATAGTTATTCAAAGAATTTAACTTCTTTAAAGATTTTAAGAATGAATTTCCAGCAATTGTTTACAATGATACTCTAACGTCTAAATCAGATTTCTTAACATATTGTAAGTCCTCCACATATCGATGAATTTAATAATGAAACATCATTTGTCCGAATGTGATGAGAAAAGGAACAAAATGTTTTATACAATTTTTAATGATATTTTATTCTTTTTAACGTGATTTCTCCGATGATCTAAAAACAGATACGGCAATGATAATGATAAAACGATATTGAGCAACCTTTGGGGGATATGTCTGTCATACCATTACCTAATGTAATAAATGTTGATACACAAGGGTCAAATAATCTTTTGGAAATAAGTCATGATACATCTAATAAAATTTTCAAAACTGAAACTTTTATCAAGAATCTAAATGTTAATATCATGACTTGTAATCATCTTAGCAATGGGATGTCATTCATTTTCCTAATCAAGAATTTGTATGTGCCAATGTTTGCTTCCCTATCGAGACCCTAAGTTGTATTAAAATAAGGATGGATTAATTGGAGCAATACTAACTAAAATACTTTTTTGTAAATAAAAGTGCTTGCCGTAGAGACAACCCGAAATGTTTTTCAAATTTTTCATTTTTTTATTTTAAAATCCGAGGTTCTAATCTTCCCTACTGTCTATACGGCCGTATACCAAACCCCATGATACGGCGCATTCCTTACTAACGTTATCCAGTCTTTATTTTTCAGCACAGTCTATACGACGTATTCATTAAATGAATACAACGTATACAGGTAACAATACGGCGTATCTTATGGTATGGATACAGCGTATCGACTTCTTGTAAAGTTTTAGGTTATTATTACGAGTCTAACCAAATGAATCCCTGATTATGTAGATCACTTGTTTTTCTATGCTTAATACAACGCTTCTGAACGAAAACAACAACCTTGAGGAGTATTTAATAATTCAATGAAATCTCACATGTTAGAGTCTTGAAAATCTCAAGACGTGCTGTTCAACACACTTTTTTGCTCAAGAATTCATCTAGAAGAATTATCATGAGCAAAATATCAGAGAGTTTTCTGTTCTAATTCTATTTTCTTTTATTATTTAATTTTTTATCTATACAATGAGGACGTTGTATAACTTAAGTGGGGGGTGGAGAATTAGAACGTACATGTCACTTGTCTTCTTTTTTACCCAAATAACATGCTTACGAGTCTTAAATAGTGCTTAAAATAATGAGGTCAAATATAAAAAATTTACATGACTTTTGTAAAAATCACTAGTTACATTACCTAGCGCACTATAACCCTTGATACATATTGTGAGAATTAAGCCTATTCCGTTTCTAATTGTTTACCTAAAAATTCTATAAAATTATAAGTGTGCCGGTGATGTAGTGGACTTTAGAACTTAGCTTGGTATATCACTCGAGACCGCAATGATAAGTACTATGGATTTAGATGGAGGAACATGTTCACCCGATAAATTTCTAAGATTAAACTAAATAGCCTACATGTCGTAAAATTAACTAACTCACACTGGTTAGTTTAAACATCCCTGTAACCCTTTGATTAACTCTAATATTAGAGTAAAATCCCCTAGAATAACCTGTTGAAGCATTCCTTTCTTTTCTATTCGATACCAAATAATATGTTCGTTACAAGTATTGCACCTTAGCCCTACCGTTAGATTAAGCCTATTTTAATCAATGTTGCTAGTTGCTTTCGTGTAAAGTTCTGTATTTCTTGTGTCAAAGTGAAATTTTTCTATCTCCATAATGGTCGGGAAATTGCACAATGCAATGGGAAAAATATGTAGCTCATAAGTTGTTCGCTCTTTCGAAATTTATGAATCTGTCTGAAAGATCCGAAAGAAGAAGTGTTACAAGGAAAAGATTATCCGGACGAATTATGATAGTGAAGATGGTGAAATAGAACCGAGATTTATGATATATTGCAAAAAAATGGAAAAGGAGAAAAAGCAAAAAAAAGAGAAAGAACAAAAATAGTCCGGTTCAAAAGAAGTTATAATACCAAAGGAAATTACTTGGAAGGATCGATTAACGTTGATACATACAGAATATCGAACTAGCGGATCTATTTACTAAGGCGCTTCCAAAAGAACGCTTTGAGTATCTAGTACACGCAACGTATAGATATATGACTCCAACTCAGGTTGGTAAAGTTCTACAAAGTTATCTCGTAAAAAGATCAAACTCACAACCATGTACCATAAATATTTCAAAAAATAACAAAAAGACTTTGACACATTTTTTCTTAAAAAAAACAAAATTTTAAAAAGAATTACAAATCTTTTGTTTAATGAATCCAAGTTTCTTATTAAAACCTTTTACATTGCAAATACGGAAATCAGATCCAAAGTGGAGATTTCTTATAATTTTCATACACAAACATCTTTTTGATAATAAACTCTCATGATGACTAAATTTGGAAAATGTAATATTTTCGAGGGGGAGTTTTAGAGAAAAGTAACATTTTCATTTTTGGACTTATGAGAATTTTTACATAAATTGTAATTTCAAGGGGGATGTTTGAAAAATTCATTGTTTTAAATGGGGAGTTGAGTAAATTCACAAAAAAAATATGGAAATTGCTGAAAGTACAAGGACTGAATGGGTTTTTGTAAATTTTACCAAAAATTTTATCGGTAAATACTAAGTACAAAGGACGAATGTGACAATTTTTCAATAGTATTTCGGTAAAAGGTTAAGTAACAGGGACTGAAAAAGTCAATTTTTCCAAACTGTTTTCGGTGGCATATAAAGGAATTTTAATTCTTTTGTACTTTTCTTTTTTTATTACCGAATCCTTTTTAACCGAGTTAGACAAGAAATCTTTTTTAAGCTATCTAAGTTTCATACAACGATTGTAAATTCACTTCTTACTCAAACGTAAGTGGATATATATGTCTTAGGTGTTTTTGAGTAATTTGGGATTACCGAGTTTGAACTCGGTAAAGATGAGGTTTACCGAGTTTGTGTTTTACCGAGTTTAGTTCTTTGTGCACAGGTTATAATCTATCAATAATTTAATCACTTAGATGATATTGAGTTTATGGTAACAAAAGTCATTATTTTTTAAACTCAGTAAAAAGTCTAACTGTCAAAATCGGTAAGGTCAACTGGTCAAACTCGTTATGTCACAAAAGTCCAAAACTTCATACAAGATTAATGGTGAAAATCAGTTTAATTGTTTTTGGGATTTTTGTAAAATTGTTTTGTATATGTAAACTGTAGTTGCTGTCATGATTGTAAAGCTTATTGATAGAACGTCCTGTAAAAACAAAATATCATGTTCTAGTGGTCTGAAAATCTGACAAATAATTCTGGCAAAAAACAAGTTTTTCATGAATTATATGCCTAGGATCATAATTTCCTATTCGAAAATGTTTAAGTGGACTGAAGTCATGTCCGTATCGAAACCGTTTCTGCATTGAACATAATGAGATGAGTGACTTAGGTGTTCCATTCAATTATTGAATTAGATGTGTTTGTATTCATGGTTTTAGGTTTCATAATCAAATGTGCAAGAATCAAAGTTTTTATAACTTGAATATGTTAATTTCAAATCACAATTGTTTAAGTGGACTAAGTCATGTCCGGCTACGGCCGTTTTCCAGCAATGAACAGAATGAGGAGTGAGTGACTTAGTGTCCATTCAGTTGTGGGTTTGTGATTACATTATTCAATATTATAAACATCATGAAAAGTTTTGTCACATGATTTTTGAAAAAGTTCTCAAAATCTGTTATTGTGTCAAAATGAATCTCATTTCTTAAACAATTTTAGAAGTTGAAGGATTTCTCCTTGAATTTTCATAACTGTGTCTTTGATTCAAATCAAAAGAGAAATCTTCATCCTTCTTGAGAGAGTATTATGTCACAAAGAATTTCTGGTGAGGATATTCTAAAAACAGAAAGAGAGAGCTAAATCCATACGCAAAAAAGCAAATCAAAAGTGTGTTCGAAAAAGAAATGCCAGAACACACAAAAATAGTAAATAAAAAGAAAAATTCAAATAAAGCGTATGGCATGTGCTAGAAAAAGCAAGACTAGCACATGAGAAACAAAACTGATCAAAAATATGTTCAAAAAGAATTGCCAGAACATATAAAAACATATAGAGAGGAAAAAGACAAAAATGTCAAAAGAATTATTTGTTTCATGATCACTCAAATGTATTATCATTAAGTTATCAGCATGGCACATACAACAACAGGCACTAGCTGATGTTTCAAAACCAGATGAACTATGTTCCTCCAACAAGCGATATGATCTTATGAGTGCAAACAAGAAGTTGACTGGGAGCATGTGGCAATGTCCATCAGAGAGCAAGTATCTTGAAGAATATTATAAAGAATCATTACCTTACTATATATGCAATGCAAACTTCAGACATCTATACCTTGATTTTATAATGGCATAGTTCTGGCATACTTTGAAATAAAGTACGGATCAAAGCAATCGTCCAAGTTTTGCAGGGTAGAAAATAGCTTACACTTACTCTGATGACTTTCAGAAACAATCTTTCATCTTCCACAGCAAATGATAACTGTATGCTTCGTTGTGCCACCAAACCATCATTCTCAATGTATGGTTCCATTTTACAAACAAGTGTTGATAGATTACAATGGAACTCAAAGAAAACTGTTTCTATTTTCAAAGAACTGGTCTTCTACAGCCTTGGCAGCTTATGCAAGATATTCTCCAAGTTCTTGACTACACGCGTTACGGGATGGGACCAACCGCCGTTGCAGATAATGAAAATGTTATACTGCTTTGTCAATAACATTCATGTAGATTATGCAGAGTTAATTTGGGAAGGCATTTACTATTCGCATTCATCAACCTGACACTTTCGATCCCATACCACGATTTACGAGATCACATCAGTTATTAAAAGACTATCTTTTCTAACATTTCAAGACGTCTCAGAGATGCTTTATAATAATCTTCAGATGATGATATTATGAAGAATATCTTCAAATTTAGGAAGAAACAAAACAAGGTTGGGATGCGAATACCAGCATGGATGATCACAGATGAGATGAAGCTTACAGAGCATTATAAGATGTATGCATATGTGTTTGGGCTAGATGTTCCTCTGACTCAGTCACAGCCGACTGAGTCTACCCAGGGAACGCATAGGACACCTAGCGCCCCTAGGGTCACCTAAACCCTGGCTACAGATACAGCTGAGTCAAGTGGTTTCCAAAATGATCAACTTATGAACCATTTTTTATTAACCGTCAAGGCGAATATTCACGACTAACACCACATGTCCAGTGCCATCGAGCATAAAAATGCAGATGAGATGATTTACAAGACATCGCTTCAAGTAAGTCATGCTGATGCACAAGATTCATAGAAGAACAGAAGCACGAGAAAATGTGCACTAGGAATAACGAGCACGAAGCATCCTGAGAGATTTGAGAGAGCTTGTTTAAGATCCTGAGAATGTTGATGATAGTTCACCCCCTAGGCATGATGACACATCTATTCCCGTCACTAGGGTTAATAGCCAGGAGTGATAAGGAAAAGTCCGAATGTGGAGATTGGTTCAAGAAAAGGAGGAAGAGACCTACAAAGACACAGTAGGTGGAGACTAGATAAAGAAACACTAAGGTAGATGTTACAATATGTTACACCTGTAAATTTTTGATGAATGAAGAAAATGAAGTATCTGAGAAGTGTTTGAATTAAAGAGAACGGGCGAAAGGGAACAATGTAGGATAGACTAGGCATTCACCAATTCTCTCACTAAACTAGATCACCTAGTAACTCATTACTCGTCGTATCTCAATACCGAGAAACCTCCAGGAATTGACTGTTACTCAACCTACAAACCATCATCAGGTTCATACTGCACTAAAGTTACACAAAAACCAATCGTCTTCTATCATTGCTCATTGTAAAACCCCATCGATTGATACAAAAGTTTACTTTTCATGAATACAGGGAACGATATGGTATACTTATTTGCACATCTAAAAAAGGTTCATGAGCCACGGACATCAAGTGATCAAAACTTGCTAGAATAATCTCATATGGTCATGAAGGAAACGCTACCAACTCGTTGGTGAAAGAGAAAATAATGGAGCAAGTTAAGAAGGAAGTTCCTGCGCAAGTACTAAGATCAAGGTTCCCCTGTGTACTTGCGGAAGGTTGATTGGCTGGAAATGGAGGAAAACGACTAAAGAAGAGACGGAAAGATTATTCTCCAAAGGCTAACTTTGCAAGAACTAGAGGCGTATGCAGGCACAAATAATCATACAGATTCAAAATCAATTGACAATGCTATTCTTCTTAGTTGATCATCTGTACTCATTATATGTCGGGTCTTATTCTTCATGTTCATATCCTGCACAAGTTCCAATCATCCTCTGTTCCATACAAACAACATCAATTGTGTACCATGCTCTAAGGCGTATCCCTAATACAACAACAATACATAGCAATCAGGTTGCTCTATCCAGATGAAGTTTGAGAAGACTCATACCTACAAACGCTTGTAGATATTCGCATCGCACAAAGATCATGAAGATCCTCATGATGATAGCTCATCCTAAGGGGGAGAATAGTTGCAAAAAGGCAAAGAACCATCGATATGAAGCATAATGAATTGGAGATCTGTCTGGACAAGCTCGTAAGGAACCAGGTCCTTCTACTTCAGGTAATCAAGAACAAGATGATGAATTTGATTTCTGGACTGATTCTTATGCTTCTGATGATGATGAGATTCCAACTAAGCAAGTAACACAAGACATCATGGAAGAGATATCTTTGACAATTGATGAAGGCTAATTTGAAGAAGATGGTGATTAGATGCTAAGACAAAGATGTACTTCAGAGATGAACATTAGTATCACATTGATCAGATGAAGAATTTCTTGCAAAGTGACATTGTTAGGAAAGCGAAAGGAAAATTCTTGTTTTCTTCTTTCCATTTGTCTTCCTCCCATCCACGAAAGATCACACCATTAGTTCAAAGTTGTCAAAGAGATCCTGAAGCTCCAGCACTATCTCTGATCAATCAAGACCTTTTGTACTTGAAGAAAGGAAATTCAGGTCCTGAGAAGATCGTTTTGTCACTTCATAAATTTCCAGCAATTGTCTTCAATGATGATGATATTGAAGAACGGACTTCCAGATGGGTTAATAAGTGTATAAAGAAGTTTTAATCCTTATGCAAGATATGGTGTTGAAAACTGGAAGAATCCTCATGCGAAGATCTGTCCAACGAAAAGGAGACAGAAAGAACCAGAAGACCAAAGGAAGAGATCTTATTCAAACTCTAAGATCGTTCAAGTCATCAAGACATACTGGGAATTGGGTCATGAACATAAGTTTATCACAGAGATTGTGGCAAGAAGAGCTAATGATTGCATAGTGTCAATAACCGAGCCAGATTACAAGAACCTCAATAAGAATGACATTAAAGACATGTATCTGCTGATCGTGAATAACAAGGTACCTGATTATGCTAATACAAGATTGCTATGGTCTTTATCAGTGTTCATCAGGAGTTCAGTGATATGGGAAAGAGTGCACGATTTTCAACTTGGAATCGAAAGCTATCAACAGAAGATTAATCTCACTGCACCAACAATTACCTTCCCAAGAATTGAAGAATATGATGTGTTTTCTATTGTCTATGAGCCCGTACATGGAATCATTTACACTAATAGCAAGAAAGAGAAAAAGGGTGATGAGACATTCAGAGATACATAAGTTTTGTGATGCCGTTAAAAAAAAACATAAGTTTTGTGATGCAACATTGAGAAGAACGCTTGAAGGACTAAAGAGTTATAATAATGATGTCAAGTATGGTTATGTGCAAAAAGAACTCACAAATGATGAAGTTGAGTTTCTTAAGTTGTTTGAAGAAGAGATTGAAGTTCGATTGAATTTTCGAGATCAAATGAGAAGGTGGGAGATGTACGTGAATAGAAGGCCACTTGGACCAAGGAGGGGACGCCTAGAATAATCGACCCTTAGGGGGAGATTGTTAGGTTTATAGAAAAGTGTCGATCATGTGGTTTTATTATATTTTGTTATTAAACTTTAATTTGTTTAGTTTAATATAGCTTGTAATAAGGTTTATTATGCTTTAAGTAAGAAATAGCATAATAACCAAAGTTTAAGGACTAGTATTGACAAGTTAGGAAAATAAGGAAGGGAAGCCTCCCTCCCATTGCCTATAAATAGCCCTCTAATCTTCATTAGAGGATGATGCCCTTGTAACTAACTCTCATTTTTCCCTCCATAATAAGATTTGAATTTTCCCTTTACTTGCTCTCATTCTCTGAGCAGGATGATGTTTACAACAATTCGGAAGATCCCCTAGCATCTGCTATGTTGTTACTTGCCAAAGCCATTACTCAAAATTTCTCTAATCCAACAAACAATCGTCTTCGTGCTTCGTCTAATACCAGAAATCAAGCAGTCGTCCAAGGTGACAGGGTGAATATTCAAAGCAGAAATTTTGGTAATGTTGGAAGAAATAATAGACGAGCTTATGTTCAAGGAGAAGTTGTTGAGGGAATGAATGCTACAAATGAGACTGCAAATGTTCAAAGGAATTGTGTTGAATCTCCCGACTCTAGCAATACTTCAACGGTCAATGCTATAACTCTGCGGTGGAAAGGACAATATGCTAGAATTGTCCTAAGCCAAAGGTTTCGGTGATTCAAAAGTATTTCATGGAGCAAATGTTGATTGCAAACAGGATGAAGCCGATTGTAATTCTTAACCGATGAGCAAGAATGATTTTCCCTCTTTGTTGATGCTCAAGGATTGAAGAAAATTGAAGAAACTTAGTGCAAACATATGCTAATAGGCCAAATTCACCAGCTATCAAAATTTTCTGATTGATGAGCCAGCTATGAAGTCTCCTTTGTAAGTGTATGGTACAATCTTCATCCATCAATGAGAATGATGAACAAATGTATCCAACTCATACTAAAATTATTAACAGTACCATTGATGATGATCAAATTAATAGCAATATTCAATTTGATTTTGTCAAAGGAAATGTTAATAGTGGCAGTGTTGAAAAAGATACACATGTTTATGATCAGTATGCATTAGAAACACTTGTAGAATGCTTATGATGAAGCTGCAAAACAACAGAAGATATAGCTCAAAAGGTGCAACAACAAAATATGACTTTGGACCAGACCAGATTGAGATGTATAAGAAAAAGGAATCGGGTTTGAAAACATAACCAAGATAACAATTATCTAAAAGAATTTCCTTTAAGCTGATGAAAAAGGGCAAAACGCATTCAAAAACAAGCAGAGTCTCAATGTAACGTATCAGATATTAGTCGAGATATCAAAAAAACAACGAGGATAACATTGAGTCAAGAGGTCAAACATTTTCAAAACAGAAAAATGAGGAATTACAACAATCCTCATTTATTTTTAAAAAGAAAAATGATGTAAAACGAGGAATAAGTATATGATACATTCTGTAGATCTTGAGGAAAAACTGAAAAAGAATGTTGAATGTTTTTGAAAATTGGTAATTCTTTACAAGCATGTGTATCTCGATCCAAAACCATTGTCGGTTTAGATCAACAATTAAAACATGTTTGGGTATCTGAATCCCTTATAACACTCAGACAAGCATATTTCAGAATGCCTAATTTATAAGTTGCATCTAAGGACGGTTAATATGAAATTCCTTTGAATGTTAGAGATTCTGAGGAAACTCTAGAGGATGCTTTCAAAAGTCAACAGAAAATGAATAAAAAAAATGAATGATCCAATTGCTGTTGCGAATAAACAAAATTGTTGGACAACTGATTACAAACAATTAAATGCTCTTTATAATGACTTTGTTCCTCAAAAATAATCATTCGTTGAACAAACATGTTCTTGATCTTCTTATATTCCCTTTGTTAAGATTCTAGAAACACAATCAATGCCAAGTGAGTACCTTTGAATCAATGAGATATTTCAATATAAAAGGTGATTTGAAAAGTTTTTCTTGTTGATAAAACAAACAGTAAAAGGGCAAGCATGTTTTATACATCAAAGGAAGAGATAGCTCTTAATGATTTTTGTCGAGATCAAGTTAAACCACTTCTTTAATTAATATAACTAAATTACTTTTGAGGCTTTCAAATCATTTCAAAAGGGATATAAAATAAATGAAAGATGGCGTTAGCAAGAATGCTGTGTAACTTGATGATGAAATTGAAAGGCAAAAGGATTTGTTGAAACATCAATTTATTAGAAGCATCACTCAAACATGATATTGTAGCTAAGAGTGTTGTTAAACCATTAACTGTGTGATAAGTCCTTACATGATGAAATTGAACAAGTCAAAAAGAAAATCTTTAGAATTCAAGAGGGTTTAGAAAGTAAGAAATAAAAATCTTAAGAAAGATGTACAAAGATTATGAAAAACAAAGTGTTGATTTTGAGTTAAAAATGCAACATGAAAAAGAAAACATAAATGGATTCTTCGAAAAATAAAAACTCAAACCTCTTGATTTCTACTTGGAATTTCTAGAATACAGAAACTTGAGGATGAGAATGTGTCTTTTTGGATTTTTAAAAGTACAATCTTGATATAAGAACGAGATAATGACCAAAAATGGAATATAACAAAAGCTTTTCATTCAATCAAAAAGACACGTCTCACAAACTCAAAGGAAAATGGATGAGTTAATTGTTCATAGTCCTCAGAGAAAACTTATGCATGATTGTGCTTAGTTCTTGCTAAGAATCAAAATCCTTAAGCTACCTTATCTGAGTTTGAAAGCTTAGAATGAAAAAATGGTGAAAATTTAAGTCTGTGAATACTAAGTTGACAAGACGACATGGGTTCTCAATCATTTCTTTGTGGACACACCCTTAAATAAAAATGCAACTCAATAACCAGAACGAGTTGTGGATTTAAAAACCAAAGAAAACCATGTTGAGGTCAAAACCAGTCCCTTACATAAAGACTTCACATAACAAACAAACAGGACACCTCAAACACAAATGCATTAGCCTTCGGAATGTACAAGTTTGAACACAACAAGAATCACAAACAAACAAACTAATAATGTGTTATCTTCCTACAGAATGAAATGCTACATCTAGGTGGAAAAGATCAAAGAGTTTAGAGATTCACATGTCAAGATCATTGTCTTAGATGTCTCTAAGAATGAAAGCAAAGAAGAAGCCAAGTTTATGTTATGAAAAATAAGCAAATAAGATAATACATTTGCTAAAGTTTGATGTCAAACAAGGAAATGTAATTGATGTTGCTGTTGCAAACGCATCTAAATGCAAAAACTTTGTATGTGTTTCTTGTAAGCAAAGTGTGCTTATTCCAATGACATGATAAATAGTGTTGCTAAGCATAAATGGAATGTGTGCTTTCGATATGCTCGTAAAACCTTCCTCTGTAAATTCTAGGATACCAAAATAATTTTAAAACTACTTTTGTAGCTCGCAAAGACAGGTTTTTTCTGAGAAGCGACACAATCTAAGAATTTTAAAAGATATCTACTATCTGTAGCTTTCCAAATCTAAAGATTTGATTAAGCAAGTGCAGTCAGAAAGCTAAGATAAGGTTTCTAATGGCGTTAAGAAAAAGAACGAGTAACAGCGTGCTAAAACTTAAGCCCACTCAAGCTAAACAAGATTCGGACAAGTAGATTATGGCAAAAAGGTTTGAAATCACAACCAATGATTATTGTGGAAGACATAACTACCAGGATTAAAATTAACTAACTAACAGTATTAAGATTACTTAGCTACCAGAATTAACAAACTATACAACTAAGCCTCCCCTTAAATGTTGCTATGGGTTGATCATTCCAATGCTAACCACCAAGTAATTAAACCGTGGTCCATCAAATGGTTTGGTCAACAAGTCAGCGACATTTAAGTCTGTGTGGATCTTCTCCACACTTATGAGCTTCTTCTCATAACAATCTCTTATGAAGTGGTGACGAATCTCGATGTGCTTTGTCTTAGAATGATAGACTGGGTTCTTCACAATGCAGATTGTGCTTTCATTATCAATGTGGATTTTGGTATTCATGAAATTGAAACCATAGTCCAGCAATTGATTTTGAACCCACAATACTTGTCCACAGCAATTTGCAGCAGCTACATATTCAGCTTCAGTTGTTGAAGTGGCTACAATTGTCTGTTTCTTACATTGCCATGAGATAAGTCTTTGTCCAAGAAATTGACAACCACCTGTTGTGGATTTCCACCATAGTCACTATCAGAGAATGCTTCCAAGTCAAAGGGTGATTCCCTAGGATACCATAAGCCCAAGTTTGGTTTGCCCTTGAGATACTTGAAGATCCTCTTGACAGCATTGAGATGAGAAGTCTTTGGAGTTACCTGAAAACGTGAACAAACACATACTGCATACATAATATCAGGTCTAGAGGCAGTTAAGTACATGAGGGAACCTATCATGGATCTGTACAAGTGTACATCTACATCAAAAGATTCCTCATCCTTTGTCAGAGGCACCTTTGTCTCCATGGGTGTTATTGCAGCTTTCACATTCACAAGATCAAATTTCTTGAGTATCTCAGCTACATACTTGTCCTGAGAGATGAAGATTCCTCCCTTGTTCTGTTTGACTTGTAGACCTAAGAAAAATGTGAGTTCACCCATGGAACTCATCTGAAATCTGCTTTTCATCAAGGCTTCAAACTCATCACACCAAGACTTGTTGGTAGAACCAAAAATGATATCATCAACATACACTTGAACCAGCATGATATCCTTTTTGTCTCTTTTAATGAATAAAGTCTTGTCAATTGTGCCCCTCTTGTATCCATGCTTCTCTAGGAATGTTGATAAAGTAGCATACCAAGCTCTAGGGGCTTGGTGCAGTCCATACAAAGCTTTGACCACCTTATAAACCTTTGTAGGATGATCAGGATCAACAAAACCAGGAGGTTGTGAGACATTGTAACATCCGAGAATTTTTGAAATTTTAAAGGACTATTTTAATCTTTGACTTTTCGAGTCTGACTTGACCCTTTTGACTTTTGGCCATTCATTGTCACATAAAAGCAATTACCGCGCGACCGGTAAAATTTCCGGAACATATTTTAAATAATAGATCATATTTATTATTTCAACCCTCAAGGGAAAGTTATTTTTAACTTATTTGATTCGAAAACAAAAAAGGATATATATTAATTCATAGTTGATTTATCAAAAACGAATCACTAAATCACGTTTTCATTTTTCGGACTCCAAAGCAAATTGATGTAAAACGTTATTTCAGACAACTTTTCAGTTCTGACCGAGACCCGAAAACTATCAGAAGGTGACTGAAATGCCTTCGCAAAAATCTTGAACACAAAGCGTACCGACACAAAATAATTAAAATTATATTCAATTATTACTTTTTATTAAATAAAAAGTATTTTATAAATCGTTTAATATTTCATTCAAAAATGTTTGTTTAAAAACGCGAATGTTCAAAATAAAGTTTTAACTTTACGGATAAAGCTTGCTCGCAACACTTAATAGTACCAAACTAATAGATAATAATCATTTTAATATATTTTATAAAAATATTTATAAAATAATAGTCGAGTGAGTACTCATTTTGTTGGAAAAATTATTTAGAAAACAATGGCGCCACTTTCGTATTTTTAATCGTCCGTTAACAAGCCTAATCGAACCCCGAACCATTAATTATCGGAAGTTACACCCCCGTGATGGTATTTACAAATTCAACCCTATACTATATAACACTTGCTATTTCTTTTTTTTGAAAACCTTCTAGTATAAATATGTCACCAATTAGGGTTCATTTTTTTTATCAAAAACTTAGCCACACTTTTATACATCCTCCCTTCTCTCTC